>RPOG01002688.1:5000-84157 GCA_008086565.1 Thalassoma bifasciatum
TGTCTCTTTGGTTGAGTAACTCTGGTGTAGAGCAGAAAACATCTCAGGTGATAGAAATATTTGGCTGTGTGTGATTAGAATATTGTGTTTTAATCTAATTTGTCAGGTTGGTGGTGGAACAGGAAGTGTGTTTGTGGTTGTGTCTGGTGTTTGGTTTCAGACTCTCTCCTGAAGTTTTTGCCTCTGCAGCCTCGAGGCGCTCCTTCCTTCCTCCCTCCTTCCTCTCCTCTCTCCCCCTCTCTCCCCCTCCTCCCCCCTCCCTCCCTCCTCAGACAAAGCCATTGATTATCCCGAGTGGAGCCGGAGGGAAACTTCAGCTCCGGTGCTCTGAGACGCTCCCAATTAGCCAAATGACTGGAGTTGAGGAAGAGCAAATGGTCGTTCCCTCGCGGGCCGGCCGTGACCGCTCTCCGACTGATTAAACCTCTCATCTTCTCTCCACCGCCGCCCGCCGCCGCCACTCCTCTCTCCCGTCAGGAAACTGCTGCTCCCACAAACGCTGGGCTCAAAGTGTCAGGAGCGATTACAGATCTGCGCCGTGATTCGTGCTGGCGTTTAGGTTCTTTAGAGGAGAGCTTCCTCTTCTTCCTCTTCTTCTTCTTCTTCTTCTTCTTCTTCTTCTTCTTCTTCTTCTTCTTCTTCATGTAGAGTCAAACCTGAGGAATCTTGGGAATCTTGTGCTGGAGGCCGCGCTTTGATGAAGCGGCGTCCTGTGGGTCCTCTCTCCTCTCGGGGGTTAATCGTAAACAGCTTGTTGTCTGATCTGCTGCAGCGGCGGCGGCGGCGATGATTCTCCTCCATCCTGTCTCTAACCGTTTCCAAATGTGCACGCCGCGAGAAACACGACACAAATTTGTTTAATTCCACCCAATAATCTGAGTTATGAATGCAGAGGATTGTGGGTAATGTTGTTTTTTAGAAGTTGTGAGTCAGATTCTTTAGATTCGAGACTAAATGTTGGTCTAATTGACTCCTGATTGTCCCGTTAACCCCTGAGGGATTCTGGGTAACTGATCCATGTGTGAGCAGACCCTGATTGTAATGAAGGGGGGCCCATGGGGGGGGGGGGGTCACGGGGCCTCTTAATTTGGGTGACATCCTGGTTTAAGGGGGCGGGGTCACACAGGTCAGACGGGGTGAGGTCAGGTGAGCAGGTGTTCCTCCGTGGCGGTTTCTGGGTCTGAGCGTGGACCAAACGCCCCCGCCGCTCGCCGTTTTCTGACCCTCTTCCTCTTCTCCCCCCCCCACGCAGAACAAGAGGAGAACTTTGAGTTCACCATCGTGTCGCTGACGGGTCAGACCTGGCACTTCGAGGCCACGTCGTACGAGGAGCGCGACGCCTGGGTGCAGGTCATCGAGAGCCAGATCCTCGCCAGCCTGCAGTCCTGTGAGAGCAGCAAGAACAAGGTGAGAGCAGCACGCCGCCGCCGCTGCACGCCACACGCCGTCACACGCTGATCGGAGGGCTGTGCTGAAGGAGAAACACACACACACACACACACACACACACACACAGACACACACACTTTCATTCCCATAATTACAAACAGTGATTACAGACGCTATCGCTGCCATTTTCCACCTGCACAGTCCGGCCTGCTGTGTTTACGCCTCAGGCCCTGCACACACACACACACACACACACACACACACACACACACACACACACACACACACACACACACACACACACACACGCACACACTTTTCCATTTGTTTTCTGTGTTATTTTTTCATTCAGAGGCGTTCTGACTTTATTTCAGTGTCTTTTAATTCTGTTTGTCTGAGCCTGAGACCGTCTCAGAGTCCTTCAGGGTCCCTCATAGTCTGTTAGAGTCCCTCAGAGTCCTTCAGGGTCCCTCATAGTCTGTTAGAGTCCTTCAGAGTCCCTAAGAGATCCTAAAGTCTCTTTGAGTCCTGTGGAGTCTTGTTATATCTCTAAGAGTTTCTAGGAGGCTTGTAGAGTCCCTCAGAGTCCCTAAGAGTCTCTTAGAGTCTGTCAGAGTCCTTTACAGTCCCTCAAAGTTCTCTAGTGTCCCTCACAGTCCTTCAGAGTCTCTTAGAGGCTTAAAGAATCTTGTAGAGTTCCTTGGAGATACTTGGAGTCTAATGGAGTTCCTAAGACCCCTAGAGAGGCCCTCAGAGTCTCTCAAAGTCCCTTGGAGTCCTTCAGTGTCCTTTAGAGGCTTTAAGAGTCTTGTAGAGTCCCTTACAGAACCTTGAAGTCCCTTGGAGTCTCTTTGAGTCCTTCTGATTCTCTTTGAATCCTTCAGAGCCTTTTAAAGACCTTTCAGAGTCCCTCAGAGTTCCTCGGACCCTGAGAGAGTCTCTCCGAGTCATGTTGGGTTTGGTAGAGTCCCTCAGTGTCCCTCAGAGTCTCTCAGAGTCTCTCAGAGTCCCTCAGAGTCCCTCAGAGTCTCTCAGAGTCTCTCAGAGTCCCTCAGAGTCCCTCAGAGTCTCTCAAAGTCTCTCAGAGTCCATCAGAGTCTTGTAAGGTTTGGTAGAGTCCCTCAGAGTCTCTCAGACCCTCACAGTGTCCCTCAGAGTCTCTCAGACCCTCACAGTGTCCCTCAGAGTCTCTCAGAGTCCCTCAGAGTCCCTCAGAGTCTCTCAGAGTCTCTCAGAGTCCCTCAAAGTCTTGCAGGGTTTGGTAGAGTCCCTCAGAGTCTCTCAGAGTCCCTCAGAGTCCCTTAGAGTCTGTCAGAGTCCCTCAGAGTCCCTCAGAGTCTCTCAGACCCTCACAGTGTCCCTCAGAGTCTTTCAGACCCCCTCAGACCCCCTAAGACCCCCCCAGAGTCCAGTTCCTCACTGTGGTTTTTTCTTCTTCCAGTCTCGTCTCCCGAGTCAGACCGAGGCCATGGCGCTTCAGTCCATCAGGAGCATCAGAGGAAACTCTCGCTGTGCGGACTGTGAGGCTCAGAGTGAGTACCCAACCACCGACCAATCAGCAGGTAGACCCTGGTTTCTGACCCGCCCCCCCTGACACACCTGTCCCTCTCTGCAGACCCAGACTGGGCCAGTCTGAACCTGGGGGCTCTGATCTGCATCGAGTGCTCGGGGATCCACAGGAACCTGGGGACGCACCTGTCCCGCGTGCGTTCTCTAGACCTGGACGAGTGGCCCCTGGAGCTCATCAGGGTCATGTCGGCCATCGGCAACGAGCTCGCCAACAGCGTGTGGGAGGCCAACGCTCAGGGACGCCTCAAACCGGGGCCGGACGCCAGCAGGTAACACGAAACCACCAACCTGGGTTTGCTGTGTGTTTGTGTGTGTGTGCGCGGCGCTGCAGGCTGCAGACAGGGGGCAGTGTTTGACATCACACACCCACAAACCTGCATCTGTGTGCGTGTGTGTGTGAGTGTGTGTGTGTGTGTGTGTGTGTAATTATCGGTCTCTGTAGCTCCGTGAAGCCAGCAGCCATCATAACAAATTAGAGCTGACTGCCATCCGCATAAAGATCGACTTCCCCGTCCTCCCCCCTGCACTCACCCCCCGACGCTCATTAGTCAACAGAAGCACCTTATAATTACTCCCACAACACACACACACACACACACACACACTCAGAATGATGCAGGAATGCTCTCAAACACACACGTTTAAAACAGGACACACTTATAAGAGCTCACCTGTTGGAGGATTTAGCAAACATGATGAGAGATTAGAGTGAGTTATAAGAGACACACACACACACACACATGCAGGAGGAGTGTGTGTGTGTGTGTGTGTGTGTGTGTGTGTGTATCGACGTGCCATTATCCGTCCTCGCTCAGAGCTGCGATGCTTTTATTGTTGCTCATGTTCCTCTTTATTTATGAATGTGAAGCATGTTTCCCCTGAAGAGATTAGAGGAGGAGGTCAATATTATCTCAATTAACCTGCAACGCTCTGCTGCAGCACCCCCTCCTCACCCTCCTCACCCCTCCTCACCCCCTCCTCACCCCTCCTCACCCCCTCCTCCCTCCCCCGTCCTGTCGATAGTATTTATCAGTCCATTCCTTAAGTGGCTCGCTGTTTGTGCTTTCTCCTCCATCCCTCCATCTCCTTCTTTTTCTGCTCAGTGTTTCTTTTTAATTCATCATCAGGAGTAGAAGCAGGACTCCAGCATCACCTCCTCTTTTCTCACACACACACACACACACACATGCATAAACACACACGGACGGAGGCAGGGTGTGTGAGGAGGCGTGGAGGTTTTATGACAGCTTTATGGAGTCACTGACGCTCTATGAAATAATACGTAGAGACGGCGAGGTTACATCCACTCGCTGCTGCTCTTAAATACAAATCAACCCCGGCGTCAACATCAGAGCAGCATCTGTCACTGAAACACACACTCACACACACACACACACACACACACTTTACATATACGAGCTGATCAGCAAGAAAATAGTGATAATGTCCTGAGAATAACAATCTGATTAGTTTACTCTGAATACAAACACACACACAGACACAGAGGTGAAGGCTTTGTCCAGGCAGGAGGCCGTGTGTGTGTCGGTGTGTGTGTGTGTGAGAAAGTGTGTGTGTGCTGGAAAAAAAAAGCCGTCCCCTCGTGGTCTCTGAGCTGAGTAATAGAGGCCGAAATTTCATTTTGCAAGTGGCTGATTTAATGATCCAAAGGGTAATTAATGTCCTGATTATCTTAATGTTAAATATGGCCAGCAGCAATTACACTGACCTCCTGTCTGTCAAGGTCTGCAGCACACACACCTCTCTCTCACACACACACACACACACACACACACACACACACACACACACACACACACACACACACACACACACACACACACACACCGCCTCCAATTAGGTTGTGTTTGGAGCGAGGGAGCAGAAGAGGAAGACGGAAACGAGGGATCTTTGAAGGAAAGGAAGGAAAGTGAGGGAGGGTAAACACCTCCACTTCTCGCCCTCCCTCCCCCGTCAGATCAGACCTGAGGGAAGAATTATGTTCGCCGCCATCGCATCCCGTCTCCACGGCGACGCCCCCGTCCAATGAGCTATGTGACAGTGCCGAACCGCCATCTCCGACTGTGTCATCGTCTCCGTGTCTCCCCCCTCCAGCGCCTCTCTGGGATCCTGTCTCCGCTAATCGTTTGAGCCGCGCCCCCTCCTCTAACTCTCCCATGATGCTCTGCTGCGTTGACGTCCGTCCCTGAGTGTTGAGGACCGCCACAGTGCCAGCTGAGCGCCGCTACAGGGGTCCCGGTCCAGGTTTTCACGAAAAGACTCGTCTCCTAAACGCTCCCATTAACCCCGTGCTGCCCGCGGTCAGCCGTCATCACCTCGGTTGGCGTGCCCGTCCGGCGCCGCGCTCCAGCTGATGCCACCGCTGAGGGGGCTGCTAAGTTTGGGCGAGCTGCCCGTCGTGGCGCCCACAGGGTCCTGGTCCTGGCTTTGGCAGCGGCTCATTGTTTTAATTATGTGTCGAGTGTGGCAGAGACACCAGCACCAGAGGCCGCCGTGTTCACGGGCGCCGCACACAGGAAGTGACAGCGCTGCTAATCCAGCCTCCTGGCCTGCATTTTGGGGGCCTCCAAACCCTGACCTTTGGCGGTCTGTCGCAGGAGGTCAGCGTCTCGGCGTGTTCCTCCTCTGAGCGGGATCAGTGTGGTCTGGTTTAGTGGAGCCGCACACCTTAATGAGACAGCAGAGAAATGAGCGGGACGTAAAGGATGAGCGTGCAGGCCGCAGGACGCAGCGCTCGCACACTTAACATCAGCTCCACATGACGGATGCTGCTCCACGAATAATTCAGCAGCAGGTCTGAGGGGAGGGGGTCCGGCTCTTTATGGGGACAGATTAGTCTTGTTCCCCCTCAGAAAGGCCAGCGCTAACAGATTTAAAATTAGACCAGGGGGCTTTTAATCTGGTGGGGTGCAGGTGCGGCGGACGCCCCCCGACACGGCGACGGGATCGGGCTCAGGGGATGGGAACAAGAACATCACCAGATAATTGCCCCCCAGGGTCAAAGGGGGGGGCGTCCTCAAACCCCATAAAACCCTGACACACACACACACACTCACACACACACACACACTGCCTGATTCTGTGATCATAACACAAATCAGCAGATCAGAGGAGGAAACAAACTCACACAAAGTCACTTACTGCTGCTTCAGTGTGTGTGTGTGTGTGTGTGTGTGTGTGTGTGTGTGTGTGTGTGTGTGTGTGTGTGTGTTCAGACTGAGGAAGACTCAGCTTCATCTGCGTGGGTTAACTAGACGATCCCGCCCGCCATCATCTCTCTGCCATTATCTGCAGCTCCTGCTGATGTGAGGCGGCCCCACGGCCTGCATGTTAAACAGCACACACACACTCACACACACACACACACGCTCACACACACACACACTCTTACAGGGGGAGGAGAGGAGCCTCCTGACAGGCAGGGCCAGTGCAAAGAGAGGAATAATTGGCCCCTACATTCTAATTCATCTGTAAAAGGAGGCCTTGATTAAATTAGTCCTAATAGACGTTATTTTGTACATGACCGCCTCGCCGCGTCCCCCGACTCGCCTAACAAGCCCTCCAATTTACTATTGACATTAAGCTGGCTGACACGAGCCAATCAGCGGGCCATTCATCGTGTGTCATGGCGCTGGGTTATGCTAATGCGAGCTAGGAGCACAAACTAAATGCACATTCTTTATGCCTGAGTCATCAGATTAACCTCGCCGGCCCACGACTTTAATAATGAAGAAATAAATAACGCTGCGGCCTCTCCGCTCGCCGTGACACACTGCTCCGTGCCCTCTCCGAGCGCCCAGCCCCTCCCCCCCTCCTCCTCCTCCTCCTCCTCCTCCCTGTGGCTAATTGGCTCAGCGGGCAGATTGCTCATAGAATAAAGAAGAGGCTGAAACTCTGGACGCCGCCGCGCTCCTCGCGTCTGTGGGTAATGTGTTTGGATGGAATGGGTTCACTGAGAGCTGCAGCCGGCTGGTAAACATTTAAAACACACACACACACACACTGTGAAACAGCCTCGTCCCCCTCTCTGTGGGGGGGCTGATAATTCACAGTGTGTGTAAGATGAGCTGAGAGTAAAGATCTGTCTCTGTAGATGGAAGTTTCTGCGAAAACTCGATTCTGATTGTCTATCCGATTCCTCCTGTGAATTTTCTCTGCACAAAAAGCAGCTTTACAGGTTTGGTCAACAATTTGCACAAATTAATATAACCTACTCACTGATAGTGCAATATTTATTCAACCTCAAATGTGTCAGAGTACCACTTAACTTTTTTGCAAATTGTTTAAAACATTTGCAAAAGCAACCATCCAAGTGTTAAATATGGGAAAAACAGCAAGGAGTAGCAATAAAACAAATAAAATTCAGTCTAAGGTGCAAGAAAATGGTTGAAAAAGTGACAAAAATGATGGCAATTGGCAACAAAATTGGCAAGAAGTTGGGATGGCACTTGAAAAATAGTCAGAAGGAAGGAAAAGAATGGTCTAAAGAGGAGTGAGAAAGTGATTAAAATGAACACGAAGCAACAAAAATGGGCAAGAAAGTTGGGATGAAACATCATTTGAAGCTAAAACTGGACTTTTAGTTTTGATATGAGCCACATTTAACAGACAAGTGCAGAAAAAAGGCTTATGTTAAGATATTTAAAGACAGAAATGATGCCTGAATTGCTTGTGACAAGTTGAAAAAATGCAAACCAGGCGTCATTTTTGTCTTTAAGTATCTGAAATTAAGACATTTTTCTGGATTTTTTTAGTTGAATGTGGCTCATATCAAGTCAAAAGAGATATTTCTTTACAAACAATAAGACACAAACACTTGCACCGTGCAAATATCATCAGAGGAGAGACAAAACTTATCCTGAAATCTAATCAAGAAACGTCTTTATAGTCTTTACATGAGCCACATTTACCTTTTCAGACCAGAAAAAATGTATTTCAGGATTTTTAAAGACAAAAATTAAGTCTGAATTGTAACAAGTCAAAAAAATGCAAACTGGGTAAGAAAAAGTTTCTTGTATTCTGACATTTTCTCACCACATTGTCTCTATTTTTTACGTATTACAAGCAATTCAGACGTTATTTTTGTCTTTAAATATCCTGAAATAAGACACATTTCTTGTCTGGAAAGGTAAATGTGGCTCATAGTCGACGTAAAACTAAAAAATATAAAGAATCGATGAGAGAATCGTGAAGAATAAAAGTTAAAGACGTCGATGGATTCTCGCGTCTTTTTCCTCGTCTCCTCAAACTTCACCTGCAAATTCAAACTGCAGAGAAATATTTCTTTAACGTAAAAATGTCTCTGGGTGTTTTTCTGTGAATCTGACCTCCCCCCTCCTCCCTTTTCCTCCCCCCTCCTCCCTACTCCATCTCTCTCTCATTGATCAGAAAGTTCCTCCATCCAGTATCTCCATCCTCCTCCTCCTCCTCTTTTACCTTCTCTCTCTGGTTTTTAATGCCTGTCTGATTTAACCCCTCCATCCCCATGAAGTCCCAGCTCTCCCCCCTCCTCCCCCCTCCTCCCTCCCTTTAATTATCCGTGCCTATCCAAGGGCAGCTAACGACCCGCTCGGAAAGGCTAATTGATTTCTCCTCCTCTGCTCCTTTTGTCTCTTTCCTCTTCTTCTGCTGCTGCTGAAAGAACGAGCAGTTTTTTCTGTTTTCCAGGTGAATTCGGAGACGCTCGCCGCCTCTCACCTCCTCTCCTCGCCGTGTTTTTGGCGTGTTGGACGTGACGCCGTGGCGGTGATTCATCTCACGGTCGCATTAGTCGGGCAGTTAGCTGCTGCTCTTATCCTGCTCGCTCTTTCTATCTATTAATCTATTAATTAGAGGGCTAATTAGGCCAGGAGAGGAGCCACTGACACCGTGTCACTCTTAACCCCGAGTCCTACCGCTCATTACCTCACACACACACGCACACACACACACGCCGCCCTCCACGGGGTAATTAATGATGGGCTTTAACAGCAGTGTGTGGCCTCGTATATTTCAGCTCCTCTCTTTCTGTCAAACTCTAGAGTTTTCACTTCGTTTCTCTGACTTCCTGTTGATTTCATAGCTCTGTCGTTTCATTTAAAGAGGGGTTAGATTTTAAAGAGGGGTATGTTAAAGGCTCACTAACAGTAGTGTGACCAAACGTCCTTTTTTTGCCCTGACATGTTCTCCTTTTTGAGCCAAAAAGTCAAAATGTTGAGCTGAATAGTCAAATTCATGAGATTAAAGTCAAAGTTTTGATATAGAAAGACAAAATTAGGGATAAGAAGACAAATTAATGAGAAAAAAGTCAATATTTTGGGACTGGAAGTCTAAATTCTGGGCTGAAAAGTCAAAAATTCCGCAATAAAAGTCATGAATTGAGCTAAAATATCAAAATTATGAGATAAAAGTTAAAAAAAATTGGACACTGGGGTCAAAATTCTGAGGTATAAAGAAACTCCGAGCAAAAATCTCAAAGGTATGAGATTAAAAAATCCATATTTTGAGACAAAAAGTCCGAATATTAAACTAAAAGGTCAATTTTTCTGCAATAAAAGTCACACATTGAGCTTTAAAAAATTAAAATTATGACACAGAGTTAAAATTTTGAGCAAAAAAAGTCTACATTTTGGGATACTAAACTCAATATTTGGAATATCAATATCAAAATTCTGGGGTAGAAAGATAATTTCAGCCAAAAAGCCAGAGTTATGAGAAAAAAAAAGTCTAATTTGAAGATAAAATGTCAAACTACTGTGATAAAAGTCCAAATTTGAGCTTAGAAAGTCATACTTTTGAAATAAAGTCTAAGTTATGAGCCAAAAAGTCAAAATGTTGAGCTAAATAGTCAAATTCATGAGATTAAAGTCAAACTTTTGATATAGAAAGACAAAATTAGGGCTAAGAAGACAAAATAATGAGAAAAAAAGTCAATATTTTCGGACAAAAAGTCCAAATATTAAACTAAAAAGTCAATTTTTCTGCAATAAAAGTCACAAATTGAGCTTTAAAAAATTAAAATTATGACAGAAAGTTAAAATTTTGAGCAAAAAAAGTCTAAATTTTGGGATACTAAACTCAATATTTGGAATATCAATGTCCCATTTCTTGGGTACAAAGATAATTTCAGCCAAAAAGCCAGAGTTACGAGAAAAAAAAGTCTAATTTGAAGATAAAAGGTCAGAATAATGTGAAATAAGTCCAAATTTGTGCTTTAATAGTCATACTTTTGAAATAAAAAGTCAGTTATGAGCTCAAAAGTCAATATTTTGAGAAATTTTAAAATGTTCAAGTCGAAAGTCTGAGTTATAAAGGTTACTTTTTATGATAAGACATCAAAGATATGCAAAAGAAAGTCAATTTTTATGAGATTAAAAGTCAAAATTTTAAGGAAAAAGCCAAAATTTTGAGCTAAAATGTCAATATTTTAGATGATTAAGTCAAAGTTTTGAGATCACTGGTTATAATTTTGGTTTAACATTATGGTCACTGTAAGTCGATCAGGGGAAACTTTTCCTTCGTTTCCTTCGTGTGTGTGATTGACAGCTTCATTAGCTCCTGTGTTTGGCGTCAGCTCGTGGTCGCCGTTGGTAACGGCGGGGCGGCGGGAGGAGGAGATCCTGTCCGTGGTGTCACTCAGGGCGCCGCACCGAGCCCACTGCACTTCTCTGATTTCCTGCCTGTTGTTTGAGCTCAGGGAGCCTGCAGGGTGTGTGTGTGTGTGTGTGTGTGTGTGTGTGTGTGTGTGTGTGTGGGGAGTGTTCCCCCTGAGCGGCTGCTTTGTGTGGGTGTGTTTGTGTACACACACACAGCTTCCTGTTCGTCAAAGCCAGAGGGTGTGTGTGGACGAAGCGACTGAGTGACCACCGCTGGACGTCCCACCAGCTGCTCCCCCTCTGTGTGTGTGTGTGTGTGTGTGTGTGTGTGTGTGTGTGTGGGACAGACACACACTGATAAACACACCCAGCTCATCCAACACAAGACAACATCTAAAAGTTTGAACTCAACATTCAGAGGTCAGAGGTCACACACACACACACACACACAGGGAGAGAGAGAGAGAGAGTCTGCAATCCCTCTGGGCTCATCCTGACATATTTGCACTGTGTGTGTGTGTGTATGTGTGTGTGTGTGTGTGTGTCGCTGTCACAAACCATCTCACCGGGGCTCGTGTTTAATTATCTACCCAGCATGCTTTGGTGCAGGAGCTCGGTGCTTGGTCTAATGGGATGTGAAAAGTGACACACACACTAACACAGAGAAATATGAGTGTGTGTGTTCAGTAGACACATGTTACAAGCACTGACACACACACACACTTACACACACACACACACACACACACTGCATGGTTAATTAGTGCAATTAGCCTCTCCACTGTCCAGAGCCGTGTGTTTTCAAGACTCGTTAGCTCCTGATGATGTTTACAACAACACACACACACACACACACACTACACACTCACAGCAAACAATAAAACACAACAACACACACTTTAAATGCTCCAAACAGATTCATTATTGATTCCTCCTGTGAGTTTTCTGTGTAGAAAGTTGTAAATAATTAAAAATAATTCAATGGATTTAAATATCTCTGGACGTAATGCTAACCTGGAGCATATCCATGTAATTCCCCATAGACGTTAGCGTGAAGCTAGTTCTGTTTCTTTATGGTTCATTCGTGAATGTGTAACATGTTGAGTGTGTTGAGTCTTTACAACAGACAAACAAACTTTCTATCTGAGGCCTCATCCATGCAGCCCCGACTTCCTCTCTCTCTCTCACACACACACACACACTCACACACACACTCACACACACACACCCTGCAGGACCCAGGCCCTTAGCAACTCCAGCTCTGGGGGAAGGCATGCGTTTCTGGCTCCAGTGGCCTCACATTTCCTCTCTGTCCTCTGGAGGACAGAAGGCCAGAGTCCTGCTGAGCGTGCACACACACACACACACACACACACACACACACACACACACACACACCTCCAGGCTTTGTCCGGGGGCCGTGGGCCGTACTCTCTGCCCAGCCTCCTCACTCTCNCTAAATGCACATTCTTTATGCCTGAGTCATCAGATTAACCTCGCCGGCCCACGACTTTAATAATGAAGAAATAAATAACGCTGCGGCCTCTCCGCTCGCCGTGACACACTGCTCCGTGCCCTCTCCGAGCGCCCAGCCCCTCCCCCCCTCCTCCTCCTCCTCCTCCTCCTCCCTGTGGCTAATTGGCTCAGCGGGCAGATTGCTCATAGAATAAAGAAGAGGCTGAAACTCTGGACGCCGCCGCGCTCCTCGCGTCTGTGGGTAATGTGTTTGGATGGAATGGGTTCACTGAGAGCTGCAGCCGGCTGGTAAACATTTAAAACACACACACACGCACACACACACTGTGAAACAGCCTCGTACCCCTCTCTGTGGGGGGGCTGATAGTTCACAGTGTGTGTAAGATGAGCTGAGAGTAAAGATCTGTCTCTGTAGATGGAAGTTTCTGCGAAAACTCGATTCTGATTATCTATCCGATTCCTCCTGTGAATTTTCTCTGCACAAAAAGCAGCTTTACAGGTTTGGTCAACAATTTGCACAAATTAATATAACCTACTCACTGGTAGTGCAATATTTATTCAACCTCAAATGTGTCAGAATATCACTTAACTTTTTCTGCAAATTGTTTAAAACATTTGCAAAAGCAACCATCCAAGTGGTAAATATGGGAAAAACAGCAAGGAGTAGCAATAAAACAAATAAAATTCAGTCTAAGGTGCAAGAAAATGGTTGAAAAAGTGACAAAAATGATGGCAATTGGCAACAAAATTGGCAAGAAGTTGGGGTGGCACTTGAAAAATAGTCAGAAGGAAGGAAAAGAATGGAGGAGTGATAAAGTGATTAAAATGAACACAAAGCAACAAAAATGGGCAAGAAAGTTGGGATGAAACATCATTAGAAGCAAAAACTGGACTTTTAGTTTTGATATGAGCCACATTTAACAGACAAGTGCAGAAAAATATCTTATTTTAAGATATTTAAAGACAAAAATGATGCCTGAATTGCTTGTGACAAGTTGAAAAAATGCAAACCAGGCGTCATATTTGTCTTTAAGTATCTGAAATTAAGACATTTTTCTGGATTTTTTAGTTGAATGTGGCTCATATCAAGTCAAAAGAGATATTTCTCTAATCAAGAAACGTCTTATAGTCTTTACATGAGCCACATTTACCTTTTCAGACCAGAAAAAATGTATTTCAGGATTTTTAAAGACAAAAATTAGGTCTGAGTTGCTCGTAACAAGTCAAAAAATGCAAATGGGGTAAGAAAAAGTTTCTTGTATTCAGACATTTTCTCTATTTTTTACGTATTACAAGCAATTCAGACATCATTTTTGTCCTTAAATATCCTGAAATAAGACACATTTCTTGTCTGGAAAGGTAAATGTGGCTCATAGTCGACGTAAAACTGAAAATATAAAGAATCGATGAGAGAATCGTGAAGAATAAAAGTTAAAGACATCGATGGATTCTCGCGTCTGTTTCCTCGTCTCTTCAAACTTCACCTGCAAATTCAAACTGCAGAGAAATATTTCTGTAACACAAAAATGTCTCTGGGTGTTTTTCTGTGAATCTGACCTCCCCCCTCCTCCCTTTTCCTCCCTTTTCCTCCCTCCTCCATCTCTCTCTCATTGATCAGAAAGTTCCTCCGTCCAGTATCTCCATCCTCCTCCTCTTTTACCTTCTCTCTCTGGTTTTTAATGCCTGTCTGATTTAACCCCTCCATCCCCATGAAGTCCCAGCTCTCCCCCCTCCTCCCCCCTCCTCCCCCTTCCTCCCTCCCTTTAATTATCCGTGCCTATCCAAGGGCAGCTAACGACCCGCTCGGAAAGGCTAATTGATTTCTCCTCCTCTGCTCCTTTTGTCTCTTTCCTCTTCTTCTGCTGCTGCTGAAAGAACGAGCAGTTTTTTCTGTTTTCAGGTGAATTCGAAGACGCTCGCCGCCTCTCACCTCCTCTCCTCGCCGTGTTTTTGGCGTGTTGGACGTGACGCCGTGGCGGTGATTCATCTCACGGTCGCATTAGTCGGGCAGTTAGCTGCTGCTCTTATCCTGCTCGCTCTTTCTATCTATTAATCTATTAATTAGAGGGCTAATTAGGCCAGGAGAGGAGCCACTGACACCGTGTCACTCTTAACCCCGAGTCCTACCGCTCATTACCTCACACACACACACACACACACACACACGCCGCCCTCCACGGGGTAATTAATGATGGGCTTTAACAGCAGTGTGTGGCCTCGTATATTTCAGCTCCTCTCTTACTGTCAAACTCCAGAGTTTTCACTTCGTTTCTCTGACTTCCTGTTGATTTTGTATCTTTGTCGTTTCATTTAAAGAGGGGTTTAATCTTAAAGAGGGGTATGTTAAAGGCGCACTAACACTAGTGTGACCAAACTTCCTTTTTTTGCCCTGACATGGTCTCCTTTTTTAGCCAAAAAGTCAAAATGTTGAGCTAAATAGTCAAATTCATGAGATTAAAGTCAAAGTTTTGATATAGAAAGACAAAATTAGGGATAAGAAGACAAAGTAATGAGAAAAAAGTCAATATTTTGGGACTGGACGTCTAAATTCTGGGCTGAAAAGTCAAAAATTCTGCAATAAAAGACATAAATTGAGCTAATAAGTCAAAATTATGAGATAAAAGTAAAAAATAAATTGGACACTGGGGTCAAAATTCTGAGGTATAAAGAAACACCGAGCAAAAATCTCAAAGGTAAGAGATAAAAAAATCAATATTTTGAGACAAAAAGTCCAAATATTAAACTAAAAGGTCAATTTTTCTGCAATAAAAGTCACAAATTGAGCTTAAAAAAATTTCAAATTATGACAGGAAGTTAAAATTTTGAGCAAAAAAAGTCTAAATTTTGGGATACTAAACTCAATATTTGGAATATCAATATCAAAATTCTGGGGTAGAAAGATAATTTCAGCCAAAAAGCCAGAGTTATGAGAAAAAAAAAAGTCTAATTTGAAGATAAAAGGTCAGAATAATGTGAAATAAGTCCAAATTTGTGCCTTAATAGTCATAGTTTTGAAATAAAAAGTCAGTTATGAGCTCAAAAGTCAATATTTTGAGAAATAAAAAATATTCAAGTCGAAATTCTGAGTTATAAAGGTTACTTTTTATGATAAGACATCAAAGATATGCAAAAGAAAGTCAATTTTTATGAGATTAAAAGTCAAAATTTTAAGGAAAAAGCCAAAATTTTGAGCAAAAATGTCTATATTTTAGATGATTAAGTCAAAGTTTTGAGATCACTGGTTATAATTTTGGTTTAACATTATGGTCACTGTAAGTGGATCAGGGGAAACTTTTCCCTCGTTTCCTTCGTGTGTGTGATTGACAGCTTCATTAGCTCCTGTGTTTGGCGTCAGCTCGTGGTCGCCGTTGGTAACGGCGGGGCGGCGGGAGGAGGAGATCCTGTCCGTGGTGTCACTCAGGGCGCCGCACTGAGCCCACTGCACTTCTCTGATTTCCTGCCTGTTGTTTGAGCTCAGGGAGCCTGCAGGGTGTGTGTGTGTGTGTGTGTGTGTGTGTGTGTGTGTGTGGGGAGTGTTCCCCCTGAGCGGCTGCTTTGTGTGGGTGTGTTTGTGTACACACACACAGCTTCCTGTTCGTCAAAGCCAGAGGGTGTGTGTGGACGAAGCGACTGAGTGACCACCGCTGGACGTCCCACCAGCTGCTCCCCCTGTGTGTGTGTGTGTGTGTGTGTGTGTGTGTGTGGGACAGACACACACTGATAGACACACCCAGCTCATCCAACACAAGACAACATCTAAAAGTTTGAACTCAACATTCAGAGGTCAGAGGTCACACACACACACACACACAGGGAGAGAGAGAGAGTCTGCAATCCCTCTGGGCTCATCCTGACATATTTGCACTGTGTGTGTGTGTGTGTGTGTGTGTGTGTGTGTGTGTGTGTGTGTGTGTGTCGCTGTCACAAACCATCTCACCGGGGCTCGTGTTTAATTATCTACCCAGCATGCTTTGGTGCAGGAGCTCGGTTCTTGGTCTAATGGGATGTGAAAAGTGACACACACACTAACACGGAGAAATATGAGTGTGTGTGTTCAGTAGACACATGTTACAAGTACTGACACACACACACACACACTCACACACACACTGCATGGTTAATTAGTGCAATTAGCCTCTCCACTGTCCAGAGCCGTGTGTTTTCAAGACTCGTTAGCTCCTGATGATGTTTACCACAACACACACACACACACACTCACAGCAAACACTAAAACACAACAACACACACTTTAAATGCTCCAAACAGATTCATTATTGATTCCTCCTGTGAGTTTTCTGTTTAGAAAGTAGTAAATAATTAAAAATAATTAAATGGATTTGAATATCTCTGGACAATGCTAACCTGGAGCATATCCATGTAATTCCCCATAGACGTTAGCGTGAAGCTAGCTCTGTTTCTTTATGGTTCATTCGTGAATGTGTAACATGTTGAGTGTGTTGAGTCTTTACAACAGACAAACAAAATTTCTATCTGAGGCCTCATCCATGCAGCCCCGACTTCCTCTCTCTCTCACACACACACACACTCACACACACACACACACACCCTGCAGGACACAGGCCCTTAGCAACTCCAGCTCTGGGGGAAGGCATGCGTTTCTGGCTCCAGTGGCCTCACATTTCCTCTCTGTCCTCTGGAGGACAGAAGGCCAGAGTCCTGCTGAGCGTGCACACACACACACACACACACACACACACACACACACACACACACACCTCCAGGCTTTGTCCGGGGGCCGTGGGCCGTACTCTCTGCCCAGCCTCCTCACTCTCTCTCTGGGTCGGCAGGAAGAAAAACCCCCGGAACATTCCGTGATGCTAGCTGCCGCCGCCAACGCCCCGACAACCACACCCCCAAAACACACAGAATTAAACACACACACACACACACACACACACTGGTTTCCAGGAAGAGAGTAAATGAGATTGTGCCGCGTTCCCACAACGACTAAAAACCATTTTCTTCATCAGCTCCTCGTTTCTTTCCCACGTTACGCTCCCATCATGCATCTGTGAGACTTTCTAGAAGCAGATTCTGTGAGGGAGGGGGGGACAGCTCTATCTCCTCTAGCTCTATCTGATCCTGTTGAATCGCCGCCGCTGCTGCCGCCGGCTGAGCGAGCTGCTGTTGACACGAGGGATTAGAGCAGAGATTAGACAGATTATCAGTTCATGACACTGGATTTGTGAACAATGCAGCTCACACACACGTCTGTGTCTTATTCCACACACACACACACACACACACACACGTCTAACACTGTGGTTTCTTGTGTTTGTCCGTCAGGGAGGAGCGTGAGCGGTGGATCCGCGCCAAGTACGAGCAGCGTCTGTTCGTGGCGTCTCTGCCGGGCACCGACTTGTCTCTGGGTCAGCAGCTGCTGCGAGCGACGGCGGAGGAAGACCTGCGCGCCGTCGTCCTGCTGCTCGCCCACGGCTCCAGGCAGCAGGTCAACGAAACCTGCGGCGAGGGAGACGGACGCAACGCGCTGCACCTCGCCAGCCGCAAGGGCAACGTGGTGATCACGCAGCTCCTCATTTGGGTGAGAAACTCAACCTGTGCTTTTATTGTGAAACGTCCCCGCAGGAAGTGACGCTTCTCTCTCTCTTTTCCAGTACGGCGTCGATCTGATGGCGAGGGACGCCCACGGGAACAGTGCCATGGCGTACGCGCGGCAGGCGAACAGCCAGGAGTGCGTGGACACGCTGGCTCAGTACGGCTGCCCGGACGAGCGCTACCCGCTCATGGCCACGCCCAACTTATCCCGCCGCAACACCAACCGCAACAACAGCTGCAGCAGCGCCGGGAGCGCCGCGCTCATATGACGCACGTGATCATGTGACTCTTTAGGACAAACTGACCAATCATTGAGGGAACCACTGACTGGGAGAAACAGCAGAGAGCATCATGGGAATAATCATCATACCTCATCACGCCAAACGACCATTTCCTGTTCAGACTCACAGCATCATCAGCCAATCAGGATCCTCTAGACACATATCACAAACTGCGAGGAGATATCAGGACGATCATGTTATCTAAACTTCATCATCATCATCATCATCATCGTGGTGGAGGCCCCGCCCCCTCAGCATCAGTGTTTAAGCCCCGCCCACCTGGACGTCTCATTGGATGAACTGTGTGATGAACTTTCTGTGTTTGCTAATGTGAAAATATGTCGTTAAACGAGCTGAACAGATGAACAGAGTCATCGCTCGCATGTCTTCTTTTCCACGCCGCCCCTTCGCCGCTCCACGCCGCGCCGTGACGTCAGGCGTTCTCTGACTCCGCCAAGTGCCGGACCAATCGTGACGCGGCGTCGACGTCTTTCAGCTTTTGTTTCCGGGTGTAAAAAGTCACAGCGTGTACAGAGTTAGGCTCAGGGACCGGAGACTGTCCATCAAACTCCTCCTCCTCCTCCTCGCCGCCTCCTGGCCCCTCCCCCTCCTCCTCCTGGTCCCGTAGTTCAAAGCGTCGTCCCTGAAGTGAAGTCTTTGTCGTGTTCATCGTGTAAAATAAGAAGGAGCTCAAAGGGAATCCACCTGCTTCTTCTTCTTCAGGTGTTTCTTCATCATGTCTGTAAAACAAAAAAAAAAAAAAATCTGTTTGTTTGTTGTCGTTCGTCTCGTCCAATCAGACGATCTCTCCCCCAGATCAGCTCAGCCAATCACTACGAAGGGCTTCTTCCTGTTTGTATTCTCTCTCTTTTTCAGCCGCGGCAGGACGGAAGAACAGGAAGTGAGACGTAGGGAGGAAGCGAAACGTTCTGAGGTGTGTGTTCGCAGTCTGAGCCCGAGGGTTGTCATGGTAACGCACCTGCCTCCGAGGGGTCGTCGTAGTAACACACCTGCCTCTCTCACCTGAGAGGAAGTCTCTATCTCTTTCTCTCTCTTTTCTCCCTGCTGATCGCCTTCACACTACAAAAACTGGAATCTAAAATCAGTATTTATGTCTTAATTTTTCATGAATTATCTACTTAGACTTAAAATGAGCCGCATTTAATCAACTCAGACGTCATTTTTGTCTTTAAACATCTTTAGATGAGACATTTTTCTGGACTTGTCAGTTGAATGTGGCTCATATTAAGTCTAAAAAGACATTTTCTACTAAAAATAAGACACAAACATTTACTCAGATTCCAGTTTTTGCTGTGCACATTGATCAAGCTGCTGCAGAGGTTGAGGAGTTTCTCTCGACCCGTTCGTGTATCTGAGCAATATTCGTCACCACGTCGCTCGTCGTCTTCGCCTCCGTCCGTTTGTAGAAATCTCAGAGAGATTTATCTGCCTTTGCGTCCGTTTTAAGTCCGTGCCACGCCTCCGTTTCCCCGCCGCTATCAATGATGGAGTGAACTTCACTGCAAAAAAACAGAAACCTAAGCAAATGTTTGTGTCTGTCTTTTTGTAAAAATGTCTTTTTCTGTCTTGATATGATCCACTTTCACCAGAAAAATGTCTTATTTCAAGACATTTAAAGACAAAAATGACGTCTGAGTTGCTTGAAATGAGTAAAAAAATCTGATAATGTTTCTTTTATTATAACAATCTTATTTCAAGAAACTTGACCTACAAATTTTTTTCTCACCCCCCTGGCAGATTTTATTTTTCCACATAGCAATTCAGCGAAAAATGAAACCTCAGCAAGTTTTTATGTCTCATTTTTAGTAAAAACAAAAAAAACATCTATTTTGACTTGATAAGGGCCACATTCAACTGACAGGTCCAGAAAAAAATGATTTCAAGATATTTAAAGTCAAATGACGTCAGAAAAATTTCTTAATGCAAGAACTTTTTCTCCTACCTCTACCACAGAGTTAAAAGCAATTCTGACGTCATTTTTGTCTTTAAATATCTTAAGATAAAACATTTTTCTGAACTGGTCTGGCAATTGTGATTCATATCAAGACCAAATAAATATTTTTACTAAAAATAAGACACAAATACTTGAGTAGGCTTCAGTCTTTTTGCAGATTTGTTTTGACTCATTACGAGCAACTGTGACATCATTTTTGTTTATAAATAACTTGAAATAAGTCATTTTTCTGGACTTGTCAGTTGAATGTGGCTCACATCAAGACTTAAAAGACAGTTTAGACTCAAAATAAGACACAAACACTTTCTTAGATTTCAGTTTCTGCAGCGTAGAACCTGATTCATCCACCCATCTGAAGCCAAACTCCCTCCTTCCCTCCGTGTTTCCACGTCCTCGTCTTTCACTCACCTGTGAGGAAACACCTGCTCTGTAAATACTGAAGCCATGAAGAAACTGAGAGCTGTAAGTTTTCAGACTGAAACATGAGGAAAAGCTGCTGTTTCCCTCACAGAGTCCAAACGTGTGAATCATCAGAAGCGTGATCATATCTGCAGACGGTGGTTTTCACCTCTCACCTGTGGAAACGCTGATTCTAACGTGGTAAAGTGAGCGTGGGAGCCTCGTTTTCCCTCAGACTGAACACGAACTCTGGATGTGTAAATCTTCAGCTCTCTCTCTGCTCTCTCACCGTGTTCGTCTCCTCGGCTCACGCTCGCCTTTTCCTCTCCGCCGTCGTCTCTTCAGGTTTCAGTGAACTCACCTGAGTCTGTGACGCTCGCAGACTGAAGCTGCAGCGTGCTCGTAGATTAAACCCGTTAGCTTCCAAAGACGATGAGGAAACCACTTTACACTTCAAAAACTGAAATCCAAGCAACTGTTTGTGTCTTATTTTTAGTAGGAAGTATGAGTATGAGCCACTTTCACCTGACAAGCCCAGAAAAATATCTCATTTCAAGACAAAACTGGCGTCTGAATTGCTTGTCACAGGAAAACAAATGTCTTTATACAAGAAACATTTTTCTTACCCCTCGTTGCAAGAAATTCAGACGTCATTTTTGCCTTTAAATAACTTGAGATAAGACATTTTTTTGATCTCATCAGGTGAATTTGACTAAAAACAAGACTTAAACGCTCTCAGAGATTTCAGTTTTGGCTGCAAACTTGGCATAAGCTGAAATCTAAGAAGGTGTTTATGTCTTATTATGGAGCCACATTCACCTGACAAGAGCAGAAAAATGTCATATTTCAGGGTATTTAAAGACAAAAATGACGTCTGAAATGCTTGTAATGAGGAAAAAGAATTTTCAAATCGTATAAGAGGAAAGTTTCTTGTAATGAAAAGACAAGTTTGACTAAAAATAAGACACAAACACTTTGTTCAATTCCAGTTTTCTGCTCCACACTCTCTGTCAGCACCACCTCACCTGTACATAGACCACAAACTACAGAGAAACACCTCCGTATGTGCAACCTTTGCTTTCTGCGACCTCTTGTAACCTTCCCCTAAGCCCCGCCCACGAGTTCTGACCTCCATATTATTTATAAAGACCCCATGAGACTGACTCCGCCCCTTTGAATCCTTCTTTTTGTATATTCTTCCTGCGGTCCTTCTTTCATTACTGTTCTGATTTTACTCAGATGCATATTGTTTTTACATCATTGTTCTTCTAATTATTATTATTATTATTATTATTATTATTGTTGTTGTTCTCGTTGTTGATTTCTGTCGGCTGTACAGTACCGTTGTTGGAAATCGGACTTCATACAGAGTCTTCTACTGTAACGTGTCTCTTTTCAATAAAGACCAGAAAAATGCTTCTTAATATAACGCAGAGCTGCCAGAGCCGCCTGATGCTTCATGGATTCAGCCACCAGTGAGTGTGTGTGAGAGTGTGTGAGAGTGTGTGTGAGAGTGTGTGTGTGTGTGTGTGGTAATTGGATAATCCCCTGCTAATCCCTCTCAGTGCAGTGTTTAACAGGAAGACACTACGGGAGCCTGTGTGTGTGAGTGTGTGTGAGTCCAGATGCAACAGATGGAGCTGCCTCAGTCTCCACAAAGGTTGGTGTTGAAACTCAGTCTCCGCGTGTGTGTTTGTGTGTGTGTATGTGTGTGTGTGTGTGTGTGTGTGTGTGTTTTCCTGCTCTTGTTGTTTTTTCAGCAGGAATCAGACTCACAGAGGAAGAGGAAGAGCTGCAGCAGGAGTTCAGTGGTGGTGTCTCCGTCAGGATTAATCAGCAGGAGTTCATCTGAGGCCCGAGCAGGTTGCTGTTAATTTAGGGAGGAGGGGGAGGATGGGGGAGAGAGGGGAGGGGAGGGGGGGGGGCTGCAGTGAGGAGCCAATGCCGGGGCCGATCCCCCCGGGCCTCATTTATCAGCCGACCGTGACGGCCCCAGTTGATTACAATTTGCAAAAATATTCATTAGAGTCACACACACACACACACGCGAACACACAGAGTGTTCACAGTGTGCATGCTGCAGGTGTGTGTGTGTATGTGTGTGTGTGTGTGCAGGTTTGGATGTTGAGGTTTTGTCTCTGCTCTCTTGGAGGATGCTGCACAAACATCTGTTGACTCCAGTCCATCCGTCAGAACGCACCACTCAATCTTTGTTTTTAGGCTGTGAAAATGGTGAACTGCACCTTTAATTGTCCAAATTTTTCTCCAGATCTTTAGATCAGATTTTAACACCTCTAATTTAAAAAAACAATTATAATCATGTCAGTTAAATTTTGGAAAAATTGCTGTGGAGCTCCTTGAAGCAGTGCGTAATGACGCACAGTTGCGCATAATTACGCACGTACCAGCAGTAAAGTTTCCTGTGTTTGCGAACATTTACTCCAGATTTTTCTCTGTGATTATTCAATTTACCTTCACCTGAGCCTAAAGTGACATGTTTCTGAGCTCTGCAGGTGAATTTCTGACGTCACTGGGAGTTTAAAAAGGTGAAAAGGTAAAAAAGTAAAGACGAACGGTTCAGGTTTCTTATTTGTTTTGAGCTCCTCCGACTGTAGAGGAGGAGAAACCTGAGCACCTGTCCGTGTGTCCTCAGGTTAAAACATCTCCTGCTTCACCTGGGAGCTTTGTAGATCGGCTGACGTCACTTCCTGTACTGACAGAGCACGTCACGTCACCACACCTGGATGCACAGAGCAGGAAGTAAACAGGTAAGCGGACTCTGTAAACAAATGAAATGTGGATCATTCAGATTTTTAGATGTTTGAGGCCTGAGCAGCAGAAGGCCTTCAGAATACACTCAGGTGTGTGTGTGTGTGTGTGTGTGTGTGTGTGTGTGTGTGTGTGTGTGTGTGTCAGTGAGAAATGAGAGCAGGGACTGAGACAGAGCAGCTGTTCACGGCTCATCTTTAATTCACACTTTAAATCTTTTGGACTCCACACGTCAGGGAATGTTTAGTTACTTTTGCACAATTTTTCTATAAATAAATAATCAGCGTCCTTTCTGCGCCACGGCGGAGGAAGAAAAAGTCAAAGTGAGGTGAGATGAGGAGAGGAGAGAGCTCACACACTCACACACTCACACCTCCAAATGTTCCCATCATGTCCTCAGTTTGGTCCCGCGGGAGTATTTACATGTGGAGGAGAACATGTCAGTCTTCATCCTCCTCCTCCTCTGCGCGTCTTTACGCACAGCTTCTCTGGTTCCGCTCCTGCAGGAAACCGAGGCCGGGGCTCGCGCATTTTAACGTCTGTTGATTTTATCCCATGATTTAAAAATCACTCGGCTTCAGCGATGAAATGAGAAAGAGCTGAGATCAAATGTTTCAACACGAGATTTTCAGCAAAAACGAAATTTTAATTTAAGATCTTTGACAAAAAAAAATTCACCATCAACGAAATAATTAAAAGAATTATGTTTTTCATTATTATAACTATTTAAATTCAGATTTGTTTTCCTCACAGTATCAGGAGCAGCAGCTTTTATTCGAAATTAAATCTGCTCACATCGAAATAGAAATCAGAGGTTTTAAATCCGAACCTTCTCCTCATTTGGTTTTAAACTCTTTATTAAATTCTGAGACTTTTATTTCAGATTAAACTCGGACTCCAGCGGCCTGTCAGGCGCGTTTTCCCTGTGAGTGATTTCTCCGGCTCGATCTGTTCCAATAAATTAAGATAAAACCTGAAAGGATTAGAGACATATACAGAAACCCTCAGCCCGAGCTCCTGGTCCTCCTCCTCCTTCTCCTCCTGCTCCTCTCTGCTCCTCTCTGCTCCTCCTCACGGTCTGGCCTGCTCCATCTGCTGGTGCTGACTCCTGATGGCGAAGCGGCTCACGTGCACCGGGATGGGAACCACTATTTTGGGGTTCCGGGACGGCTCTCCGGACTTGTTGTTGACGTTTCCGGCCTTGACCCGTTTCCACTTGGCGCGCCGGTTCTGGAACCAGATCTTCACCTGCACCTCGCTGAGCTTGAGCGCATGCGCGATCTGTGAGCGCTCGGTTAACGACAGGTACTTCTTACAGTGGAACTCCTTCTCCAGCTCCAGCAGCTGCTCGCTGGTGAACGCTGTCCTCCTCCGCCGGTTCTTCCCTCCTCCTCCGCCTCCTCCTCCTCCAGACCCAGAGCCTCCTCCGCCAGAGCCGTGCACGTGCGGGCCGTCCTCCAGCCCGCCGCCGTCCCCGTCCTCTTTGTGGCACATGGAGGTGAGGTTATCATCCGAGCTGTAGTCCAGGTCACTGTCCATGGAGAAACTCTCGTCCTTCCGGGCGCACTCCTCCTCCTTCTGGTCGTCTTTACTGTGAGCTCTGCCTGTGAGGAGAAGGAGGAGGAGGAGGAGAGAGGCCGTTAACTTAAAACCTTCATCACTGAAAACTTTACATTTAATAAAACAGAAAGTGACCACACAGAAAAACCCACAATTTAAAGTGATTCTTTAAAAAAAACGGAAACTCTTCCCTGCGAGTTTGTGAATTTCATTTAATTAATTTCCTCAAACGGAATCATCTTTTTGATTTAATTCAAGTCTTTTAAATAAATTGAATTTAATCTCCTTCAAATCTGATTTATGTGACAAATATTCTTTAAAACATTTTAAAATGTTGAATCCTCTCAGAAGAATAAAGACTAAAGTTTGAGAGTAAATAATTTTAAGCTCTGATGCGTAAAGCGCTTATTTAATTCATCCGGTTGAAAAATGTCTGTGGGTGTGAATTAAAGGGAGGAGGGGGAAGGTTGTGGAAGTGGGGGGGTCGTGGTCTTGTCCCGTGTCAATATCAATCACCAGATCAGTGTTTGGATCAGCGTGGAGAGCACGCGCTCTGCAGGGATTTTTATTTTTCACGCGTAATTACGCACGGAGCGTCTCCGCGCGGGGGCCGCTCAGATCGAGGCTGAAACGGAGCCACTGCGGCCAGAAACGCGTCAGAATCAATCTTCAATAACATAAATAACATAAATATGAATAACAGGAAAGAAAAAAAAAAGACTGAGATTTCAGGAGGTGACTGGTGCAGATCTCCAAACTGTCAGCAAATCACAAAAACAGAATTTTAACCTCTATGACAGAATAAAATATCAGCTGAAATAAAACTCAGAGATTTTTAAATCCTCCAGGAATTTAAATCTGAGGCCTCAGAAACATTTCTGCCTCAAAAACCAAACTTTGACTTCAGGAGAGCAAAGACAGAAACCATGAAAACATTTCGTTTAACGCTTCTTCTTAAAATAATTTATCCTCATATATAAAATGTTTTACGAACCAAATTCTGAATTATCACTTGAAACTTTGAGCTGGAACTTTTAAAAATTAATCTGTTTTTGTCTCTTCAGCTGAGGAATTACACACCAAGATAATAATAATGATAAAAATAAGAATAATGCGCAGACTCTGAGGCCTCCGATCTAAATTAAAAACCTAATTTAAAGTTTTTACTCCCTGAAAACATTGTCTGACATGCGGGATATTTTTTTTTAGGAAACTCTGACTCCATGTTTTAGTTTTTAAACGTTTGGGGGCTCTGCTCCTGAGTGACCCTCCTACCTGTGGACGCTTGCACCGCTGTGTCCGTGTCGTGGAAAGCCTGCAGCCCCGCGGACTCTTTCGCCTGCAGGAAGCTCTTCCCGTCCTCCTCCAGCCTCAGCTCCTGAGTTTTGTCAAAGACCGCGTGCAGAGCCTGAGAACCGAACTTCCTGGCCGCCTCCTGGTGCTGCTGGGACGGGGAGAAGCCTCCGGGGAGCGACGCCATGAGCGTGGAGGTGAGCGCCATGCCCTGGCTCAGGCCCTGCGCCAGGCTGGAGCAGAAGCCGCTCTGCAGGGACGGGATCTGCGGGTGCGCGCCGTGGTGTCCGGCGGGGAGAGCCTGCTGCAGGGCTGGAGGTGGAGGAGGTGGAGGCTGCAGCACCACGGAGCGGTACGGCATGAACATGGGGTACCCGGTGTAGACGAAGTGTCCCGGGCTGGGCTGCGGGGGCCCCCCGATCAGAGAGTCAATGCTGAAGGCGGTGGTGCTTCCGAGTGGCCGCTGCATCACCATGAAGGACGGGCTGAACGCTGCGCTCATAGGAACGGCCGGGGGAGAGGAGGAGACCCGAGGAGGAGGCGCGCGGAGAGGCTGCACAGACCCCCGAGGAGCCGCCTCACAAAGACAGATCACAGGAGAGATAATCCGAGCAGATCCAACCTTTCCATCCGAGCGGCGCAGAGAAAGAGAAAAGAGCAAAACTTCTTCTTCTTTTTCTTCTTCTTGCTCCAGAAAAACTGCGCGTAGACACACTCAGCCTGACCGGACACAGCGCGCTCCGCTCGGACACTTGTCCCTCTCTCTCCCGCTGACACACCGAGTGAGAGTGTGTCACTGTGAAAGTGTGTGTGTGTGAGAAAGTGTATGTGTGTGTGTGTCCCCGCTGTGTGTGTTTCCTGCGCCTCTCGCCTCTCCAGATGTTTGGGATTTAAATTGCGCTCCCCTCGGTTTAATTGCGCTGGCTTCTCCTGGAGAGCCCCGCCCCCTGTCCGCGCTCTGGCCCGTGATTGGTCGGTTGGGATAATGTGACAGCTCGCCTTTGGTCCCTCTGGATGAATGCCAATTACACAAATTGGGACCACAGGCCGTTTAAGAATGAGAAAACACATCATCGTAAATAATAAGCTGTATATACTCAGTAAATAATCACTTTCTCTGTATGTGTGTGTGTGTGTGTGTGTGTGTGTGTGTGTACACTCATCTCCTCATCATGTCTCCAGCTCAGACACAGAGAATCAAACTGACAGAGCAGAGGTTTCCTGGAGCTCAGGTCCTGCACTGTAAAATATGATTTTTCAAATTCACTTGACTGGAATAGTACTGATAACACTTCATTATAACTACAAAATAGATATTCAACTTGAAATTCTACACTTGAATAAATCAGTAATGTGTCACTTTAGCCCCTCCCAGCTGTTTAGTAGAGCTGCAGCTTTCAAAACAAACACATTTTTAGTCCACGCAGGATTAAATCAACAATTTTGCTGCAGATTTCTTGTTTCAGAGTAGATAAAAGCGTGCTATTTATTATATTGTGAGTTGGTTGCTAGGTAACAATAAATGTTGCATCCAATGTTTGTAATACTGAAGGAATTTTTGCAAGAATTTGTCAGTGTTTTTATAAAATGCTTTCTGCCTGAAACAAGTAAAAATCTGCCAGATAAGAAAAGTTTGCTCATCAAGTTTCTTGAAACAACATAAAAGTCTTAATCTATTGGCAGATTTGTCTTTAAATAACTTGAAATAAGACATTTTTACAGACTGGTTTTAGTGAAAGTGGCTCAGATAATCAGAAAATAAGATGTAAACACTTTCTTAGATTTCATTTTTTGTAGTGTTGGTCCCACACTATAAATACACTGCAAAGAATGGAATCTTAGAAAGTGTTTACGTCTTATTATTTAACTGACAGGTCCTGTAAATGTCTAATTTCAAGATATTTAAAGACAAACATGACGTCTGAGTTGCTTGAAGCAAGTAAACAAAATGTGTCTTGTCACGTTTCTTTATATTAGAATGATGTCTTACTCATTACAAGCAACTTAGACGTAATTTCTGTCATCAAATATCTTGAAATAAGACATTTTTTCTCATTTAACACTTGATTTTATTTCAGTTTTGTGGTGTGTGCAAGTAGTTTTTAACGGTTCACTGCAAAAACTAAAACTAAGCAAGTGTTTGTGTCTTTATATACTTGTTTTGAGACACAAATATATAGATATTTAATGACATTAATGATGCCTGAATTACTTGAAAGTAGTCAACACAAAATCTTGCTGATCATGTTTCTTGAAATATGAATAATGTCTTAATACAAGATTCAGATATTTTGTCTGTAAATATCTTGAAATAAGACATTTTTCTGGATTTTTCTGACAAATGTGGCTCAGAATAAGACTAAAAAGACATTTTTTGATAAGAATAAGACACAAAAACGTGCTTAGATTTTAGTTTTTTTGCAGTGTTGGTCCCAAACTATAAATTCACTGCAAAGAATGGAATCTTAGAAAGTGTTTACGTCTTATTATTTAACTGACAGGTCCTGTAATTGTCTAATTTCAAGATATTTAAAGACAAAAATGACGTCTGATGTGCTTGAAACAAGTAAACAAAATGTGTCTTGTCACGTTTCTTTATATTAGAATGATGTCTTACTCAATACAAGCAACTTAGATGTCATTTTTGTCTTTAAATATCTTGAAATAAGACATTTCTATGGATTTTTCTGACAAATGTGGCTCGGATTAGGACTGAAAAGACATTTTTTGGTAAGAATAAGACACAAAAACATGCTTAGATTTGAGTTTTTTGCAGTGAAGTGTGCAGGATTGAACAGACTGGTGCAGAAAAACCTCCCTTTGATGGATCTGCTCGACCTGTTCGTGTTTGTGGAGTTTTTTGATGAATGCATGAATCTCCGTGTCTTAAACTCGACGCTCAGACTCGCTCCTCCTCTGCATCTGCAGCTCTAAGTCATAATATTTGCTCCTTTAACGACGTCCTCATCAATTCGTAGGAACTAACTCGTAGTGATCGGAGCAGAGAGGACGCAGCCGACCTCTGACCTCCGTCATCTCCCCGCGGACCCCCCCCTCCTCCCACCTCCCACCTCCCAGGCTCAGTCAAGGGCAGGAGCGGGACCCCCCTGCTCCTCCTCAGGGTCACTGGGACACCATCTCATTAAAGGAGCCTGATCTGCAACTGCAATGCAGACATTAAATAGCAGTATTTTTCAATTAGCGCTGACAAATTCAATCAAAGTTCCATAGATTAGGATGAAATGAGGCGCGGGTCATTTACAAGGAATTTAATTGCACGGCCATTAGACAAATAGTACAGCGCTCTCTGTCTCATTATCAATCATGCGGGGGCATCAATAGTAAAAGGTTGTGAGGCAGGGAGGGGGCCGGGTGTAAGTGTCCGTGCACGCTCCTCGTGCACGCTCCTGCTCTGCCACCAGCTCACAGCGGCTAATAAATATCCTCTTTTCTGCTTATAAATTATCCAGTTTAATTAACAACATGGATTATGATTGGACTATGATTTAATTAAACCTTTCCTGCATGCAGGCCCCTCGCCGCCGCCATCCATTACGAGAGAGAGAGAGAGGGGGAGAGAGAAAAGGGGGGAGATGGGTGAGGAAGCTGGCTCTAATAGGAGCTGCTTACCTGCAAAGATCATCAACAAGAGGCGATAATGGGCCTTTGAATGGCTGCAGAGCGTTTACCGAAATAAACCAGGACGCCATCCCTCCCTTCCTCCCTCCCTCACCCCCTCCCTCCCTCCCTTCCTCCCCCCCTTCCCTCCTCATGTCTTTAAATCTAAAGCTAAATGGCACAATCTGAGATCTGCTGATATTAACATCTCGTGCTGTAAAGTGGAGGGGACGAGCGAGAGAGTCATTATGAAACAGAGAGAGAGAGAGAGGGGGAGAGAGAGGGAGGGGGGGGGGCACACAGGGGGGAGGAGAGAGAGGGGAGGGGAGGGGAGGGGAGGTGGCCCCGGGCATCAACGCAGCTCAACAAGATTCAGTCAGAGCGAAGAGCGTGGAGGTATCAACCTTTACAACAGGCTGTAAATGCCACACACACACACACACACACACACACACACACACACACACACACACACACACACTCTGAGAGGTCACGCCATCAAAACAATAACAGGATATGGTTTGATGACATCATGGATCACTGAGGGATCATGGGAGTTGTTGTTTTTAGTTTGACACTAAAAAAGTCGACTCTTTGTTTTTTTTCTTCTCTTTCAGATGTTTGATGTGAAGGAGACGCAGGAGGAGGAGAAAAGGGAGGAGGAGGTGAGACCAATCTTCTTCAGGTGTCTCCTCTTGTGCCTCCTTCTATTACTCCTCTTTTGTTTCCTTCCATCCCTCCTTTCGACTCCTGTCTCGTCTTCCTACTCTCCTCCTTTCACTCCTCCTGAGTCTCTCCTCTTATCTCTCCTTTCATTCCTCCTCCTGTTTCCTTTTGTCTCCTCCTCTGTCTCTCCTCCCACCTCCCCTCCTGTCTCCCCTCTCTCCTTTTGTGTCCTGCCTCCCCTGTCTTCACCTCCTCTCTCCTCCCTAGTTTCTTTCCTCTCTCCTCCCATCTCGTCTCCCGTCTCTCCTTTTGCGTCCTACCTCCCCTGTTTCCTCCTCTCTCCCCCATCTCTCTTTACGTCTCTCCTTTTATTGCTCCTCCTGTCTCTCCTTTCCTCTCTCCTTTTTCAGCCTTCTCCAGCCTCTCCTCCTTTCCTCCCTCCTTACATTTCTCCTCCCTTGTCTCTCCTTTCTTCTCTCCTCCTGTTTCTCCTTTTGTGTCTCCTCCTTTATCTCCCCCATCTCTCCTTCCAGCCTTTTCTCCTATGCCTTCTCCTCCTGTCTTTTCTCCCCTCTCTCCACTCATCTCTCCTTTCATTCCTCCTCCTGTTTCCTTTCATCTCCTCCTCTATCTCTCCTCCCACCTCCCCTCCTGTCTCCCCTCTCTCCTTTTGTGTCCTGCCTCCCTTGTCTTCACCTCCTCTCTCCTCCCTAGTTTCTTTCCTTGTCTCCTCCCATCTCTCCTTGAGTCTCTCTCCTTTTATTGCTCCTCTTTTCTCCTCTTTCTTATCTCCTCCCAATTTCTCCTCCTCTTGTCCCTCCTTTCCTCTCTCCTCCTGCGGTCTTCTCCAGCCACTCCTCCTATGCCTCCTCCTTTCATCCCTCCTTATATTTCTCCTCCCTTGTCTCTCCTTTCCTCTCTCCTCCTATCTCTTCTCCCACAGCCTCACCTGTTTCTCCGTGTGTCTCTCCTCCCTTCTCCCTCCTCTTGTCTCTCCTTTCCTCTCTCCTCCTGCAGTCTCCTCCTAAGCCTCCTCCTTTCATCCATCCTTACATTTCTCCTCCTGTCTTGTCTCCTGTCTCTCCTACTTTCTCTGCTCCTGACTCCCTTTGTTCCCCCTCTCTGTTTCTCCTACCATCTCTCCTCCTTCTCTCCTTTCCTCTCTCCTCCCACCTCCTCACCCGTCTCTCCTTTTGCGTCCTACCTCCCCTGTTTCCTCCTGAGTGTCTCCCCCATCTCTCTTTACGTCTCTCCTTTTATTGCTCCTCTTGTCTCTCCTTTCCTCTCTCCTTCTGCACCTCCCTTTCCTTCCTCTCCTCTCCTGTCTCCTCCTTTTGTCTCTCCTCAGATGAACTAACTCTCAGAGAGGAGGGACAACTCTTTCAAAACAATAACAAGATGTAGTTCTATTACATCACAGAGCACTGAGGGATCATGGGAGTTGTTGTTTTTTTAAGTCTAGTAACCTTTAACATGTTTCTTCTTCTTTTCTTTCAGATGATTGGCCTGAAGGAGACACAGGAGGAGAGATGAGGAGAAAAAGGAGGAGAGAGGAGGAGAAAGGAGGTGAGGTGGGTTGTTGTGTATCAGCTTTGACCACGCGGCCTCAGTCCCTGAGCTCAGATCAATTAACATTTGGAGCTGTGATTGGATTTTTGATCATCAGAGCTGAAAGCGGCCTCATTGATTGGTCGCTGAGGTCGCCGCGGCGCTGACGGAGGCCGATCCAATGAGGGATGGCGTTTCCTAAGTGTCTCCTGGCAGAGAGGGTCGCCATCGATCGTTACGCTGCAGAAAAACCTCCATCCATCCAAACAAGTCCCTCCATCTTCAGAGCCTCCACAGGGGGCGCTCTCACGCTCTGAGGAGAAACCAAACCTGCCTCTTCTTCTTTTACTCAGAGTTTAATGTCCAGAGTTTCATCTGCGGTTACAGACTCGTTAAAGCGGCGCTCGTCTGTAAATCCAGAGAGCGAGAGAGAGGCGGCGTTTAGATCCTGCAAACCAACAGCGTGACTCATTATTTTATCATGGCTTTCAAAGGAGGGACACATTTAATTATCCGGCTGCTCATTAAAGTGGAAATGCTCTCTGTCAGGACACAAACACGGCCTCACGTGAGCCCACAGCGCCCCCCGCAGGAGGCTCAGGGCACTGCAGGAGGAGTTACAGCTCCTTAATATGCTCAGGGGGTGATGGCGTTCACATCAGCAGGCGGCGGCATCAGGGAGAAGACGAGCCTCCACAGTAAAACCCAACCAGTTAATTTTACTTAAAAATAAAGATTCAAACTGTTAGCCTTTAAAATACTAACTAAGTTTGAATTCAGGCGACTGAAATCACTGAATCTTTTCTACATTTGCTTGTGACTCAAAAAGATTTAGTGATTTTACTCTAACTCTAATCTTTCGGTTACAAATAACAACTTTAAAGCTGTAGCTCTGCTAAACAGCTGGGAGGGGCTAAAGAGGTGTTTTTCAACCATGGGCTCCCCTAAAATGTCTTGAAATTGATTTAAAAAAGAAAATACTGGCTCAAATAAAATCAATATTTAAAATAAAAAGTGAAATTTATGGGAAAAAAAACAATTTATGACTTTTTTCCCCTCAGTATTTTGACTTCATTATCTTAACATTTAGATTTTTTGTCTCGAGCTTTTACTTAAAATCACAGTATTTCGTATAATCTTCAAATCTGATTTTTTTTTGCACAGTTTAGATTTTGTCCTTTTTTGAAATAATTAATTTAATCATTGTGTCCAAATAGTTTTGACTTCTTTTAGCAAAATCTTTTATTTAATTCCCCTAAAATTTTTTCTTTTCTCTCGATACTTTAACTTAGTTATCTTAACATTTTGAGTTTTGACTTGATCTTAAAAATTCTGACTTAATTTTGCAAAAAAAATGTTTTATTTTGTTAAACTTTTGTCTTTTCCTCATCAATTTAAGCCTAAGTTTTTAGATTTTTACGCTTTTTTGTCTCAAATTCTTACTAAAATAACATAATTTTGCGGTATCTCAAAATTTTACTGTATTTTTTTTTAAATCTGATTTTATTACGTTGAAATCTTGTCTTGTTTTTTGTTATTTTGACTTTATTTTCTTAGAAAATTTTACTTTGTCTCATAATTTTGTTACTATTTTTTTTGCAAATTTTGACTTTATCTTATAACTTTCTTTTTTATCAGCATCTTGACTTTGTTTCAAAAGTTTGACTATGTTATCTTGAAATTCTGACTTTTTATCTCATAATTGTGGTAACAACAAGTTTCAAAGACACTTTGAGCCAAAGAGTATAAACAAACCAAGATTGTTACCTGAAAAAAAGGGAAATTTGTCCAGATAAAAAAGGTTTTAAAAGTTTTTTCCTCATTATTAAAGTGACTTTTACTTCAGGAAACTAGTGCAGATTTGGTTTTCCCAGTGAAGCTGATGATCTGTCACTCACCTCTGTTCCAGGTGTATCTGGATTTCCCAGCATGCTCTGCAAACAGAGGAGAGGAGCAGACAGCTGTTGTGGTCTCTAAAAACAGAAACAGGTCGTAGAAAAGTTTGACACCTTCACCCCGAGCAGGTGTTCCTGCTGCTGCTAATCACCGCTGTTACACTCACTGACCCCCCTCCCCGCTCTTTAGGCCGCTGACCTTTGACCTGCGGCGGTGAAAGCATGAGAACGCCGCAGACGCACACGTGAAGAAGAGAGAAAGAGAGATTGAGTTAGAGCGTCCTGTGAATGAACGTCCTGTGTCTGCTTTTTTTTTTTCTCACAGGACGAGACAAACTCACTTAGTTCAGCTCATCAGACGTGTTTCCTGCGTCCGCTCTCATGTCTGCACGCCGCCGCCGCCGCCGCCGCCGCCGCCTGCAGACGCAGCGCCTGGCAGACAGGACTCAGGGTTTACTGTCTTTACTGTGGGAACCAGTTCATCTGAAACTTCCTGAAGCTCGTTACGCTCTCTCTCTCTCTCTCTCTCTCTCTCTCTCCTAGACTAGTAGTAATTCCTAGTGAGAGAGAGGGGGGACAGAGGGGGGACAGGGGGGGGGACTCAGGGGGGGGAGGGAGGTCGACGCAACTTTCTCGACACTGTCTAGAGACCGGCTCGCAGTCGACGTCAATCAAGTCGAAGTAACACAGTCCTTCTCCGACTTCCCCGGAGAGACACCAACACACACATGGAGAGAGAGAGAGAGAGAGAGAGAGTTTGACTCCCCCCTGACTGCCCCTTGACTCCCCTCATGTCTCCCCCCTTGATTCCCCCAGGATCTTCACTCCNGGGAGGGGGGGGGGCACACAGGGGGGAGGAGAGAGAGGGGAGGGGAGGGGAGGGGAGGTGGCCCCAGGCATCAACGCAGCTCAACAAGATTCAGTCAGAGCGAAGAGCGTGGAGGTATCAACCTTTACAACAGGCTGTAAATGCCACACACACACACACACACACACACACACACACACACACACACACACACACGCACACACACTCTGAGAGGTCACGCCATCAAAACAATAACAGGATATGGTTTGATGACATCATGGATCACTGAGGGATCATGGGAGTTGTTGTTTTTAGTTTGACACTAAAAAAGTCGACGCTTTGTTTTTTTTCTTCTCTTACAGATGTTCGATGTGAAGGAGGCGCAGGAGGAGGAGGAGGAGAAAAGGGAGGAGGAGGTGAGACCAATCTTCCTCAGGTGTCTCCTCTTGTGCCTCCTCCTATTACTCCTCTTTTGTTTCCTTCCATCCCTCCTTTCGACTCCTGTCTCGTCTTCCTACTCTCCTCCTGAGTCTCTCCTCCTGTTTCCTTTCATCTCCTCCTCTGTCTCTCCTCCCACCTCTCCTCCTGTCTCCCCTCTCTCCTTTTGTGTCCTGCCTCCCCTGTCTTCACCTCCTCTCTCGTCCCTAGTTTCTTTCCTTGTCTCCTCCCATCTCTCCTTGAGTCTCTCTCCTTTTATTGCTCCTCTTGCCCCTCCTTTCCTCTCTCCTCCTGCAGCCTCCTCCCTTGTCTCTCCTCCTTCTCTCCTTTCTTCTCTCCTCCTGTTTCTCCTTTTGTGTCTCCTCCTTTATCTCCCCAATCTCTCCTTCCAGCCTTCTCCTCTCTCCTCCTGTCTTTTCTCCCCTCTCTCCACTCATCTCTCCTTTCATTCCTCCTCCTGTTTCCTTTTGTCTCCTCCTCTCTCTCCTCCTACCTCTCCTCCTGCAGTCCCCTCTTTTCTCCTCTTTCTTGTCTCCTCCTTTGTCTCTCCTTTTATTGCTCCTCTTGTCCCTCCTTTCCTCTCTCCTCCTGCAGTCTTCTCCAGCCACTCCTCCTATGCCTCCTCCCTTGTCTCTCCTCCTTCTCTCCTCCTTCTCTCTCCTCCTATCTCTTCTCCCATCGCCTCACCTGTTTCTCCGTGTGTCTCTCCTCCCTTCTCCCTCCTCTTGTCCCTCCTTTCCTCTCTCCTCCTGCAGTCTCCTCCTACGCCTCCTCCTTTCATCCATCCTTACATTTCTCCTCCTGTCTTGTCTCCTGTCTCTCCTACTTTCTCTCCTCCTGACTCCCTTTGTTCCCCCCCTCTGTTTCTCCTGCCATCTCTCCTCCTGTCTCTCCTCCTTCTCTCCTCCCATCTCTTCTCCCACCTCCTCACCCGTCTCTCCTTTTGTGTCCTACCTCCCCTGTTTCCTCCTGTGTCTCTCCTTTTATTGCTCCTCTTGTGTCTCCTTTCCTCTCTCCTTCTGCACCTCCCTTTCCTTCCTCTCCTCTTCTGTCTCCTCCTTTTGTCTCTCCTCAGATGAACTAACTCTCAGAGAGGAGGGACAACTCTTTCAAAACAATAACAAGATGTAGTTCTATTACATCACAGAGCACTGAGGGATCATGGGAGTTGTTGTTTTTCTAAGTCTATTAAGCTTTAACATGTTTCTTCTTCTTTTCTTTCAGATGATTGGCCTGAAGGAGACACAGGAGGAGAGATGAGGAGAAAAAGGAGGTGAGGTGTGTTGTTGTGTATCAGCTTTGACCACGCGGCCTCAGTCCCTGAGCTCAGATCAATTAACATTTGGAGCTGTGATTGGATTTTTGATCATCAGAGCTGAAAGCGGCCTCATTGATTGGTCGCTGAGGTCGCCGCGGCGCTGACGGAGGCCGATCCAATGAGGGATGGCGTTTCCTAAGTGTCTCCTGGCAAAGAGGGTCGCCATCGATCGTTACGCTGCAGAAAAACCTCCATCCATCCAAACAAGTCAGTCCATCTTCAGAGCCTCCACAGGGGGCGCTCTCACGCTCTGAGGAGAAACCAAACCTGCCTCTTCTTCTTTTACTCAGAGTTTAATGTCCAGAGTTTCATCTGCGGTTACAGACTCGTTAAAGCGGCGCTCGTCTGTAAATCCAGAGAGCGAGAGAGAGGCGGCGTTTAGATCCTGCAAACCAACAGCGTGACTCATTATTTTATCATGGCTTTCAAAGGAGGGACACATTTAATTATCCGGCTGCTCATTAAAGTGGAAACGCTCTCTGTCAGGACACAAACACGGCCTCACGTGAGCCCACAGCGCCCCCCGCAGGAGGCTCGGGGCACTGCAGGAGGAGTTAAAGCTCCTTAATATGCAAACACTAAACTGCTGGAGCAGAAACTCAGGGAGTGATGGCGTTCACATCAGCAGGCGGCGGCATCAGGGAGAAGACGAGCCTCCACAGTAAAACCCAACCAGTTAATTTCACTTAAAAATAAAGATTCAAACTGTTAGCCTTTAAAATACTAACTAAGTTTGAGTTCAGGCGACTGAAATCACTGAATCTTTTCTACATTTGCTTGTGACTCAAAAAGATTTAGTGATTTTACTCTAACTCTAATCTTTCGGTTACAAATAACAACTTTAAAGCTGTAGCTCTGCTAAACAGCTGGGAGGGGCTAAAGAGGTGTTTTTCAACAATGGGCTCCCCTAAAATGTCTTATACTGGCTTTGTAATTTCTTTGGCTCAAATAAAATCAATATTTGAGATAAAAAGTGAAATTTATGGGAAAAAAAACAATTTATGACTTTTTTTTCCCTCAGTATTTTGACTTCATTATCTTAACATTTTGATTTTTTGTCTCGAGCTTTTACTTAAAATCACAGTATTTTGTATAATCTTCAAATCAGATTTTTTTTTTTTGCACAGTTTAGATTTTGTCTTTTTTCAAATAATTAATTTAATCATTGTGTCCAAATAGTTTTGACTTCTTTTAGCAAAATTTTTTATTTAATTCCCCTAAAATTTTGTCTTTTCTCTCAATACTTTAACTTAGTTATCTTAACATTTTGAGTTTTGACTTGATCTTAAAAATTCTGACTTAATTTTGCAAAAAAAAATTATTTTATTTTGTTAAACTTTTGTTTTTTCCTCATCAATTTAAGCCTAATTTTTTAGATTTTTACGCTTTTTTGTCTCAAATTCTTCCTAAAATAACATAATTTTGTGTTAACTCAAAATTTTACTGTATTTTTTTTTTTTTTAAATCTGATTTTATTACGTTGAAATCTTGTCTTGTTTCTTGTTATTTTGACTTTATTTTCTTAGAAAATTTTACTTTATGTCTCATAATTTTGTTACTATTTTTTTGCAAATTTTGACTTTATCTTGTAACTTTCTTTTTTATCAGTATCTTGACTTTGTTTCAAAAGTTTGACTATGTTATGACTTTTTATCTCATAATTGTGGTCACAACAAGTTTCAAAGACACTTTGAGCCAAAGAGTATAAACAAACCAAGATTGTTACCTGAAAAAAAAGGAAATTTGTCCAGATAAAAAAGGTTTTAAAAGTTTTTTCCTCATTATTAAAGTGACTTTTACTTCAGGAAACTTGTAAGAAGTGCAGATTTGGTTTTCCCAGTGAAGCTGATGATCTGTCACTCACCTCTGTTCCAGGTGTATCTGGATTTCCCAGCATGCTCTGCAAACAGAGGAGAGGAGCAGACAGCTGTTGTGGTCTCTAAAAACAGAAACAGGTCGTAGAAAAGTTTGACACCTTCACCCCGAGCAGGTGTTCCTGCTGCTGCTAATCACCGCTGTTACACTCACTCACCCCCCTCCCCGCTCTTTAGGCCGCTGACCTTTGACCTGCGGCGGTGAAAGCATGAGAACGCCGCAGACGCACACGTGAAGAAGAGAGAGAGTGAGATTGAGTTAGAGCGTCCTGTGAATGAACGTCCTGTCTCTGCTTTTTTTTTTTTCTCACAGGACGAGACAAACTCACTTAGTTCAGCTCATCAGACGTGTTTCCTGCGTCCGCTCTCATGTCTGCACGCCGCCGCCGCCGTCGCCTGCAGACGCAGCGCCTGGCAGACAGGACTCAGGGTTTACTGTCTTTACTGTGGGAACCAGTTCATCTGCAACTTCCTGAAGCTCGTTACGCTGAGAGAGAGAGAGAGAGAGAGAGAGAGAGAGAGAGAGGATCTGATCATCATTAAGGATCACTCTCTCTCCCCCCTGTCTCCCCCCTGTCCCCCCCCCTGAGTCCCCCCCCTCCCTCCAGCTGCGTTGAAAGAGCTGTGACAGATCTCTGGCCGAGCGTCAGCTGCAGTTAGTTCAGCTTCATTGTGTCAGGAAGAGGCTGAAGGGGCGAGAGACACCAACACACACATGGAGAGAGAGAGAGAGAGAGAGAGNCCCCCTCTCCTCCCTCTCTCTCCTCCCCGTCTCCCCCCTTCCTCCCCCCGCCTCCTGAGATGAACCCGTGCTCCTGGTCCCGTGTTGGCGTCTCGGTCTTGATGTTAATGATGCGGCGGCGGCGTTTTGATTCAGGCAGCTCTCACAGACAGGAAGTCAACAGGAGCGTTAACCTCACACTCTAACGTTTGATGAAGCGGCGAGCGGCGCTCTCCCCTCGCCACGGATCCAACATCATTATCCAGGAGAGAGACAGTATGTTTCGGCCCGCGCCGCCGCTAATGAGCCCTCTCCCGTCATCCCTCATGCTGTAATTAGCGGCGGGCCCGCCACTCGGGCCCCCCGCTCGCCGCTAATGGAGTGAACAAGGCAGAAAACGAGCGCCATTAAGGCTGGACATGAATCCAGCTCGCCGTGTGAAACCCTCCAAAGATAATCGTCTTCATCATTCAGCGCTCAGACGCCGGCGTCCTCCGGGTCCACGCTCCTCTGACGGATCCATCAGAGCGGGACGGAGGGAGGGGGGGCGGGTCCAGGACCAACAGGAAGTGAGTCAGAGACGGATGACATGTTTGTGTCAGGGCGCCATCATCATCATCATCATGTGATCGTTCTACACGCTCAGAGGTCAAAGGTCAAAGTCATGACGCCTTCATGTTGCATGTGTGATGAGTGACAGGTGGGCGGGGCCACGTAACAGCTGTGGTTGGCGAGGTCAGCGAGGTGATTGGTCGTATGATCAGNTCTGTGTGTCTGTGTGTGTGTGTGTGTGTGTGTGTGTGTGTGTGTGTGTGTGTGTGTGTGTGGCCTCAGGGTAAGAAAATTAAAAAACAAACACGAAATTTTTTTACGTTTGTCAGAATTGACCCAAAATTAGAAGCTGATGTCTTCAAAAAAAGGTCTGAGGTCAAAGGTCAGAGTTTCCCTCTTTATATTCACTTGAAATAATAACAACAATAAATATTTTAAACCATGTTTATTCATCAGACAGGAGTAAAATCAAACTATAGTTGCCTATATCCACAAATTACAAATGTAAAAACGGAGAAACTGGCTTTGTTTAATGATAATTTCAGCTTTTAATATTAGAAATTTAAGTTTTTACCCCTAAATTTGGACTTTCTTCTCATTATTTGACTATTTAACCTTGTTTTTTTTACTCAAAATTCTCAATAACAGATCTCAACAAGGCCAACATGTCATATTTATTTATTTTCATTAGCAGAAATGGACTTCCATACAATTTTGAAAGTTTACAAAGCTAAAATTTAATCCTTTTTTAAGTTTATATCAGCTCTCTTCTTCTATTGCAGTCCTATAGCGCCATCTGGTGGCTAATTAGACAAATTTCACCTAAACCCAGACTCAAAAATAGTAAATATGTGGTTTCATATTATCATATTTTCAGTTATATGTGTCTATTCTGTTTTATATTTGTTGTTGCAGTGAATAAGTTGTATTTTATTGTTTAGAAGCTCATATTAAGTTGTCAAACCCCAAATAAAAACGTTTTTTCTCCGTTAAAGAAGCAGCTGTTTTTCCTCTGTCATTATTCAGAGTTTCCTGCTCCTGTTTAACACTTTAACCTTTTATTTTAATAAAAACATTCACCAAACCTTCACTTTTCCCCATATATTTGTTTCGGAAGCTCCACAAGTTAACCATGAAAAGGTAGCCTTCAAAATAAAAGTCCCTAATAATCGAAAACACTGAAAACATTCCCGCTTAGGTGAATATTCGATCCTATTTGAGTAAATATGTCCATTTATATCTAAAATAAAGGATGTATGATAAGAAAACAGACAAAACACAGCATTATCACGGTTTTAGAGGAGAGTTCGGTTTTATTTTGAAGGCTCCACACATATTTCCGGTGTTATCTTCTCATGTTGTTAGCGCCGGTTAGCAGCAGCTCGTTCACCTCAGTTTAGTGAGATTTAAAGTTGTTTCTGTGATATTAAAATGGTTGTAAAGATAAGACACGTCCCTCGGAGGATCCAGCAGGAGGCGCTGCAGCTGGAGAGGCCGATCCGCCTCACACAGAGTCCGGGATCAGGGTCAGTATGAGCGGGTTTGAAACCTCCATCTGCTCCTTTATTATCTCTGAAGCGGAGTGACACCTCCAAAGATCCTCCACGAGTTTGATCCGTGACCTAGTTTCTCCAGATTCAAGCGGCGTGACACATCACCACAATAGAAGGAAGTTTGGCTCAGAGTTTACTCACTAACGATCTGTGGATCATCACTCCGATTCATTTTTACAGGACCAAAACATTTAGGCAAAAATAAGAAATAATAAGGGGATTTTTACAATTTTTAAAGTTTTCTAAAAAATGTTTTAAAGCCTCAAACTTAATTCTAAACACATTCTCTCCTCTCTAAACGTGATAAGCTTCGATATAGGACTGATATTTCAGAGAAAAAAAGACCTTGATAAAACCTCCAAATTGTGAAAAAACCATAAGGGGTATCCCTTTGTGTTTTTTTATCACATTTTATCAAGGTGTTTTTTTCTCTGAAATATCAGTCCTATATCGAAGACAGGCTCCTTATTTAGCGTGGATCAGTATTTAAAATTAAATTTGAGGCTTTTAAACACTTTTTAGAAAAGCTCAAAGAACCTCAAAACTGATTTTCGATGCTTTCTAAAAAGTGTTTAAAAGCTTCAAACTTTATTTTAAATACTGATCCACGCTAAATAACGAGCCATTCTTCAATATAGGACTGATATTTCAGAGAAAAAAACACCTTGATAAAATGTGATAAAAAAACACAAAGGGATACCCCTTATGGTTTTTTCACAATTTGGAGGTTTTATCAAGGTCTTTGTTTCTCTGAAATATCAGTCCTATATCGAAGAACGGCTCATTCTGTAACGGGAATCTATATTTAAAATAAAGTTTGAGGCTTAAAAACACTTTTTAGAAAAGATCAAACATCTGTAAACACTGAGGTGTTTTTCTCTAAATCTCAGTCCTTTATCAAACCTGGTCACATTCACAAAGGTCAAATATTCTCATATTTTATCAAGGTGTTTTAATTTCTCTGTAATATTAGTCCTTTATATAAGCCAGACATGCTTTTTTTTCCCCTGAAAAGGTATTTTGAATAAAGTCTAAGGCTTAGAAACACTTTTTAGAAAACATTAAAAATCTGTAAAAACCATCAGTTTCCTCTTTGAGTTTTACAGATTTTTAAAGTTTTCTAAAAAGTGTTTTAAAGCCTAAAACTTTATTTTAAATACTGATTCACGTTACAGAAGGAGCCTGTCTTCGATATAGGACTGATATTTCAGAGAAAAAAAGACCTTGATAAAACCTCCAAATTGTGAAAAAACCATAAGGGGTATCCCTTTGTGTTTTTTTATCACATTTTATCAAGGTCTTTTTTTCTCTGAAATATCAGTCCTATATCGAAGACAGGCTCTTTATTTAGCATGGATCAGTATTTAAAATAAAGTTTGAGGCTTTTAAACATCTTTTAGAAAACCTCAAAGAACCTCAAAACTGATTTTTAAAGTTTTCTAAAACGTGTTTCTAAGCCTCAAACTTTATTTTAAATACTGATCCACGCTAAATAACGAGCCTGTCTTCGATATAGGACTGATATTTCAGAGAAAAAAAGACCTTGATAAAATGTGATAAAAAAACACAAAGGGATACCCCTTATGGTTTTTTCACAATTTGGAGGTTTTATCAAGGTCTTTTTTTCTCTGAAATATCAGTCCTATATCGAAGCTTTTCACGTTTAGAGAGGAGAGAATGTGTTTAGAATTAAGTTTGAGGCTTTAAAACATTTTTTAGAAAACTTTAAAAATCTGTAAAACTCAAAGAGGAAACTGATGGTTTTTATAGATTTTTAATGTTTTCTAAAAAGTGTTTCTAAGCCTTAGACTGTTTTCAAAATGTCTTTTCAGGGAAAAAAAAGGCATTTCTGGCTTCTCTAAAAGACTTATATTGCAGAGAAAATAAAAACACCTTGATAACATGTGAGAATATTTGACCTTTGTGAATGTGACCAGGTTTGATAAAGGACTGAGATTTAGAGAAAAACACCTCAGTGTTTACAGATTTTTAAAGTTTTCTAAAAAGTGTTTTAAAGCCTCAAACTTAATTCTAAACACATTCTCTCCTCTCTAAACGTGATCAGCTTGGATATAGGACTGATATTTCAGAGAAACAAAGACCTTGATAAAACCTCCAAATTGTGAAAAAACCATAAGGGGTATCCCTTTGTGTTTTTTTATCACATTTTATCAAGGTCTTTGTTTCTCTGAAATATCAGTCCTATATCGAAGACAGGCTCCTTATTTAGCGTGGATCAGTATTTAAAATTAAGTTTGAAGCTTTTAAACACTTTTTAGAAAGCATCAAAAATCAGTTTTGAGGTTCTTTGAGGTTTTACAAAAGATGTTTAATAGCCTCAAACTTTATTTTAAATACTGATCCACGCTAAATAAGGAGCCTGTCTTCGATATAGGACTGATATTTCAGAGAAAAAAAGACCTTGATAAAATGTGATAAAAAAACACAAAGGGATACCCCTTATGGTTTTTTCACAATTTGGAGGTTTTATCAAGGTCTTTGTTTCTCTGAAATATCAGTCCTATATCGAAGCTTATCACGTTTAGAGAGGAGAGAATGTGTTTAGAATTAAGTTTGAGGCTTTAAAACACTTTTTAGAAAACTTTAAAAATCTGTATAATCTCAAAAGGGAAACTGATGGTTTTTACAGATATTTAATGTTTTCTGTAAAATGTTTTAAGCCTTAAACTTAATTCAAAAAACATTCCTATCCCTCTGAATGTGATGAGCTTTGATGTAGGATTTAAATTTCAGAGAAAAAACACCTTAAGGGATTAATATTTTATAGAAAAGAAGAACAAAATAAAGTTTCTTTCATGTTTATATATTTTTTTCTTTATTTTTGGTCCTTGAAAAAAAAAGCGGAGTGATGATCCACAGATCTTTAGTGAGTAAACTCTGACCCAAACTTTCTTCTATTCTACACTGATGATGTCTCACTCCGATCCAAAAAAACAGAGACCGAATCTTTTTTTTTTTATATAATTCATGTGTGAAATTGCGAGATGAGTCTTTATTAAAGGTAAATTATTAAAGCTGTGTGTTTTAATCAAAGAGGAAAATCAAACCTGGTTTATTCTGAAGTCTCACTCTTCTCAGAAATAATAAAAACAAATAAAAGCTCAGATTAAAATCCAATTTAAAGCTAAAAATAAGTTTGAAGATAAGATACAGCACATTGTATGTTAAAAAATGTCCAGACTTTGTGTTTAACATAAAAATATCTCTTTTTGGATTCAAAAGTATTTATTTAAGTTCTTAATTTACATGTACGTGGCCCTTTAAGCGAGAACATTGTGTGCATGAAGCTTTATTGTCCGATTCTCACATGTTTACACATGGATATTACAACATTTCACCCTTGAGATATTTTTCTTTAAGCCCAATTTATAATTAAAGGGAATTATCATTTATTAAACAGGGTGAAAAGGGTTAAATGTTTTATTCTGAAAACTTTCCAGAGTGTTGCAGCTGCAAGAAGGAGAAATAATTGAGATGAAATTAAGAAGATTTCTTTTTCTTTATTCACAGGGAACAGGAAAATAATTACAACATATTTTTGTGAGTAAATGCATTTATAGAAACAGGAAAACAAACAAAAAGAGAGAAAAACATGAAAAAGTGACAACATTCTTTCTAGAAGTGAATCATTTTCTCCTGAGGAGTCTGAGAGAAAACATTTTTACAATAATTAAAGAGTCTGAAACATGTTTTTGATCCTGAATAAACAGAATTAAGAAGAATTGTTGACACAACAACAGAACAAAACAAATACACGTTTTTATGGAAGACGAAAATAATAAAATTAAATTAAATAAAACAAATTAACGACTTATTATTGTGTTGAAGTGCTTTTTAAATACGTGAATGATAATTTTATATAATTTAAAAAGAAAAATAATGACGTTTTTGTCCCGGACAGTGACGTTTCCACCGGAAGTGACGTTTGGCGGGAACAGATGGCGGGAAAGAGGAGCAGTATAAAAGAAGCAGCAGTTTCCTGTTGTTTCCTGTTGTTCCCTGAGGTGTTGGTGAGTTTGTGAAGAGGAGGATGGAGTCAGAGGACGGAGTGGGACCTGAACCAGCAGGTGAGACTGTTGTTCGGCTGTAACACACCTGAGCACGAGCCTGACTTTGTCTTCTTCACCTGTGGAGCTTCGTTAACACGTGTTTGTCTCCTCAGCAGAGCCAGAGTCAAAGAAGAAGAGGAAACACAGCGACCATGAAAGACGGTAAAAAGCTCTTTATTGTCTCCAAGTTTGTTTGTGGTGAATTTGGAGCAGAAAGTGTTTGAATCAGCCTCTAATTCCTGTTCCTGTTCTTTTGTCAGGTTTTCATGAAGGACTGAAGATGGAGGAGACTTTCTTCTTTCTGTCTTTGTTCCTGTGTGAGTGGTCGGGTCGGTCAGTCTCTGCCTGCACCTGTTCCTCTACACCTGTAGTTGGTGAGTCACTGAGCAGAGCACGTGTGTGTGTGTGTGTGTGTGTTTACTGTGTGTGTGTGTGTTTGCTGTGTGTGAAGTGTGTGTGTGTGTGTGTGCTCTGCTCAGTCACTCCCTCTGATGGTGGAGGAAATGTGGCTCAGGTAGAAGTTGCTGTGAGGGGGAAACTCTTTGTTCCTTTGCTCAGAGCAGCTCGGCTCTAAAAGCAGTTTTGTCTCTGAGTCGTCAGCTTTGGATGCTCGGCACAAACAGACAAACCTGCAGGAGCTGGAGCTGTGTGTGAAGCTGCTGGTGGAGCTGGAGCTTTATTCCACTCCACCTGCAACCTCTCCACACAGACCTGACCTCTTCACACACTTTTCTTTCTCTAAACTTTCGCTGCTGCTGCTGCTGCTGATGCCATGTTGGTTCTGTCATTTTCATGTGAAGTTCAAATAAAATGTTTTTCTGTGAATTCATCGTCTCTACTTGTGGTGTTTTGCTGTTTTAAAGTTGGGTTTTTTTGTGCGACTTTAACTTTAAGTGCAGGAGTTTCCACTTTGACTCAGGTTTTGCTGTCAGACTTTAAAGTGTCAAACTTAAAGGTTTATTTGTTAGAGTTTGAGTCAGGAAAAATTCTGTTTCCTCTCTTAACACTTTGAGGTTCACTGGTTAAGTCCCAAGACTTTTTTTTTTTTTTTAAATTTAATTCAAGCCAATTTTAGAGCTAGAATTCCCCCTACTTATTTTTGTAGTGAGTTTTCCAAAAGTTTAGTTCAAATTTAGTGAAATCACTAATTTTATCTTCGATTTTCACTTTTTTGAAAAAAAAAAAAAAAAATTCAAAGTATTTAAAAAAATATGCAAATTGGGTAAAATGGGCGTGGTATAAGCCCTTATATGGGTATGGGCGGGGCTTAAATGCCATATATGGTCATGGGCGGGGCTTCGGACTTACCCTTTTACTCCTAAGACCCCCAGGCCAAAAAAAAATTTGACAGAGTGCCACCTTTAAGGTTTTTATCTCAGAGGTTAAGTCAGTGAGTGATGTGACACAAGAAATTTTTTTTTTTCTAAGTCTTTATTTGATGGAATAAAAAAAAATCAGTCATGAAATGAGTTGATGAAGAGTGAAGTGTTTGATGCACTAAAAACTTTGAAAAAAAAAAACCTATCACTGATTCATGTTAAAGTTTGATGCTTCAAACTTTAACATGAATCAGTGATAGGTTTTTTTTTTTCCAAAGTCAAAGTTTTGTTTGGACACGTTGGGCTCTTGGGTGGTGGTGGTGGTGGCGGGCGTTGACTCCAGGACCAGAGCAGCAGTTCGTCGCCCCTGCAGGTTCTTCGAAGACTGGCCGGGAAAAAACCCGACTTGCTGGCAGAAGCACCACGGGGACACGGTGTTCCCCAGCAAGGATGGAGCGGACACCGAGGCTACGAGACTTCAGCGGGGGGGACAAATGAGCCGTCACCATGGAAACGGAGAGAGAGAGAGACCCAGGTGAAAAGAGTGAGAGAGCATCAGAGCAGATTGAGAGAATTAAAACATACTCACCTGAGAGAAAGAGCCTGGAAAGACACAAACATGTTAGTGAGAGACACAGAAAACTCCTGAGAAATTCATCAAACTTTTATTTATTATTAATATAAAAGTATTTAATCGTTGTTTTAAAGGAGAAACACACCAAGTTTGGAGCCTGGATCCAAGTTAATTCAGCATCAAACCTGGAAAAAAAACACAAATCAGTGAGTGTGTGGACACAAAACTGCTGCAAAATCAGAATTAAATTAAAATCAGGAGCTGAAATAAAAGAAAACACCGTGTTTGGAGGCTGATCCAGGTTAGTTTAGACGGAAACCTGTAAAAACAGAGACATGTTAGTGAGAGGAAAAACAACCAATTTAAAGTTTTCTAAGTTAAAATGTTAAATTAATGTGTGAAAACCCACCAAGTTTGGAGCCTGAATCCAGGTTAGATTAGACAGAAACCTGTAAAGAAACACAGACGTGTTAGTGAGTGGAACAAACTACTCCATCAAAGTTAATATTTTAAATAAAACGCCAAATCAAAGTAAGAAAACCCACCGTGTTTGGAGGCCTGGATCTCCCTGTAGTTGAGGAGGAAATCTGTAAAAACAGAGTCATGTTAGTGAGAGAAAAAACAACTAATTTAATGTAGATATTTTAAATTAAAATGCTTAATTAATGTGAGAAAACCCACCGTGTTTGGAGCCTGAATCCAGGTAGTTGAGGAGTAAACCTGTAAAAACAGAGTCATGTTAGTGAGAGGAAAAAGTTAATTAAAGTGGATGTTTGCAGGAAAAAGCTGAGTCACCTTCAGTCTTGAGTCTGGTGTTGAGGCCTGGTCCAGGTGATTTGAGCAGGTAAATCTGTAAAAGCAGAGTCTGATCAAAGTGTTAAAGTGTGTAAAAGTGTTAAAGATTAAAGGAGCAAAGAGGAACAAACCTGATCCTGTTTCTGTGGAGGAGCAGCAGCTGAAAACACCGAGAAAAACACACAAACACACCGAGAAACACGTGGAACTAACAAACAATTCAACGTTTCAGGAGCAGAAATACCTGCAGCAGCTGCTCCCATTGGTCCGCAGCTCAGCCAATCACAGAGCAGCACACAGATGGACCAATCACAGAGCAGCACACATACACAGCTGACCTGCATCAGCAATCAGCTGCTTCTTCTGTCACTTTAAAGACTTTAAACACAAAACATTAGCGCCACCTGCTGCTCTGACTGAATAAATCATATTCTTCTCATGTTTTATCCTCTTTTCATTTATTTCACATTTCACAAACACTGAATATCTTTTATTTTTCTGCTTTATTCTTCTTCAAACTCTCATTTTTATTCACACAAACCAACAATGTTCTTTATTCACAGTTTTCAAACATCATTTAGACAAAACAATCAATCAACAGAATCAACTTCTCACTTTTTCCTCTGTTCACTTTAAAGACAAGATAGACGTGACGTCATGACGCAGAGACGTCAAGTACCTCAGTCACCAAAGTGGAGTAAATGGATCATTGTCGCCCTCATGTGGACAAAAGCTTGAATTACAATCACACAAATAATTTCACAAATAAATAATTTTATCTGGTTATTCTTCCTTATTCTACCACTAAAAATTAATTAATTTGACACAAGGATTTTTGAATAATCCTAAAAAATAATAATCAACATCATGATGAGGTCAAATACATCATGCTGGATGTGATTTCTTATGTATTTATATTATTTTTGTTTTGTTTTGTTTCCCCCTGGCAGTTGTCATTATATTATTTTATCCTTTCTGGGGTACATAAAGCATTTTTCATTTCATCTACTGCATCATACTACTAAATAAACATTTATCACTGGATATTTTTTCACTGATGACAGTTTTAAAAAGACAACAGAGTCACAGATTGGAATTATTTATTTGTTTTAGATTGATTCTGAGTTTGTTTTGTCTCAGTTGGGTTTAAGTAGATTAAATAGATTTAATTCTCATGACTATTTTGTTTCTATTTTCTCTCTCTGAGCTCACTGGTTAATTCTGAGAAAACCATCGGTGTGAGGAAGAAGTCGAGTCTAAAGAGGCGACCAGAGAGAGGAAGAGCGTGTGACCACATCCTGAGACACACACACACACACACACACACACACACACACACACACACACACAGAGTCAGTCAGTGAGTCAGTCGTAGTCGATGATGTTTCAGGTGAGCGGCTGTTACATGATTTTTATTTTAAACTACATGTTGTTGTTTGTAAACCCTCGTATTCTCTGATTTATCCTTTTTGAATCTGCGTCACTGAATTATTTCGGGGTTTAAATGCAGATTTTAACAGAGTAAACAAACAAATTCATGTGACTCTTCTTAAGTTTAATCTTGATTATTTTTCTGTTTTTCTTCTGCTGGGCGAGTTGTTTCTGATTCCTTTGATTTAAGATGAATCTTTAAAGAGAAACAGTGACTTGATGTTTTAGAGGAAGCTGATTTTTGTTTTTTTTAAAGCGTCTCTGGGTGTGAATTTTCGGAGGTGTCGTTCTTCCTCACTGTCGTTGTTTTCGTAACGGTGACTCAAACAGAAACACAGCTGCAGCTCTGAGTGAAAACAGATTATTTTAACGCTTTAAAACTGTAAATTATTCACATTAAAACAGTTTTAATCCTCAAGTTTGAGTTTTTCTGAAACACTTTAACTCTCTTCACTTCTCTCCTCAGACTCAGGTGTACCCCCACCCTCAGGTGACCTCCCCCCACCTCTTACCTGACCCTCAGGTGGCCCCCCCGAACTACCCGCTCACCCCCCAAACCCAGGCCCCCCCTCCTCACCTGCTTCCTCACACACAGGTGAACTTCTCCTCTCACCTTGGACTCAGTGCCCCCCCTCACTATGAGCTCCAGCCTCAGGTGACCCCCCCTCACCTGCTCCCCCCCCCAGCCCAGCAGCACCTTTACAACCAGAACCAGAACCAGGGGCTGGATCTGGATCTGACCTGGAGCAGAGCGGACCCCCCACCTGAGCCGGCGTCGTACCTGCAGCAGAACTTCAGCTTCCAGGTGAGACACGACTTCACTCCCTCTGCTACGGTGGCTGAGAGGGACAAACCAAAACCACACTGTTTGAAACACTTTTATAACTTTTATGTAAGTGAATAAAAATCTTTCACCAATGACAAAATAAATTTACATATGGAAAAAAATCCTGAAAAATGTACAAACAGAAAACAGCTTTTAAAAGTCTTNCCAGCCTCAGGTGACCCCCCCTCACCTGCTCCCCCCCCCAGCCCAGCAGCACCTTTACAACCAGAACCAGAACCAGGGTCTGGATCTGGATCTGACCTGGAGCAGAGCGGACCCCCCACCTGAGCCGGCGTCGTACCTGCAGCAGAACTTCAGCTTCCAGGTGAGACACGACTTCACTCCCTCTGCTACGGTGGCTGAGAGGGACAAACCAAAACCACACTGTTTGAAACACTTTTATAACTTTTATGTAAGTGAATAAAAATCTTTCACCAATGACAAAATAAATTTACATATGGAAAAAAATCCTGAAAAATGTACAAACAGAAAACAGCTTTTAAAAGTCTTGAAACAAATTTCGAAAACTTTAAGGAGTCCTGGAACAAATTTGTGAATAATAAAACACTTTTATTAGTCCTAAAACAATTTTTCAAATTATAAAACACTTAAACAAACTTGAAATAAATTTACAAACACTAGAAAACTTCAGCAAGTCCTGAAACAAATTTACAAATAATACAATTCTGACGAATTATCTACAAAACGGACAAATAACTTTTATAAACTTTTCCAAACTTATACAACTTATTTCAAAACTTTATGAAGAAAAACTAAAATTGCTAAAACTGTACAGATTTTTTTTATGTCTCATTCCTCAGAGTGAGTTTTAGTTTTATCAATATTTGTTTTACAGCAGCCAGTCATAACAAAATCGATGTTAAAGAAGATAAATAATTATAAAACCAGATTTACTGACATTCTAATACTCATTTAAAAATGCTCAGAGCACAAATTTTGAAAAAAAACTGGTGAGTCTAAATCCTCTAAGTGAGAATAAGTAGATTATATTGATTTAAAGACACATGGTCGTAAAAATATTCATTTAATTGAAGAAATAAAATGACAAAATTGATAATAAAACCCCTCAGGTAATAACTTTCAGGTCACGTAATTGTGTTATTTGTGAATTAGTTTGCTGAAGTTTTCTTGTGTTTGTAAATTTATTTCAAGTTTGTTAAAGTGTTTTCTAATTTGAAAATTTGTTTGAGGACTAATAAAAGTGTTTTATTATTCATGAATTTGTTCCAGGACTCCTTAAAGTTTTCTAATGTTTCGAAATTTGTTTCAAGACTCGTTTGTACATTTTTTCAGGACTTTTTTCCATATTTAAATTAATTTTGTCATTGGTTAAAGATTTTTATTCACTTACTTTTTTTATTCGTAAAAATATTTTGTACACTGTAAATTGATTTCAAGTCTGTTGTATTGGTTTGTCCCCTCTCAGCCACCGTACTGTCAAACTTTAAAAACAGAAACTTTACTGACCCGTTGTTGTGATGTGAATCAGACCCAGAGCCCGTCTCACCTGGACCTGCAGACCCACTTCAGAGAGGATCACAGCCTGAGCTATAACACACACACACTCTTTGACAGCGGGGTGTACAGACAGGTGAGCACACCTGCCCCCCTCCAGGACGCCTGGAGGCCCCTGGAGCCTCCTCAGCCCCAGTTCCAGTGCTCCTCTCTGGGCCCCGTCTCCGGAGAAGTCCCCCTGGGAGGATGGAGCTCCGAGGGAAACTTCCACCACTTTTTCCCAGACGGGTACCAGGACCACAGCGCCCCCCAGCCTTTCTGCAGTCCAAACACCCCCGGGCCAAGTCCCCACTACCCACAAACCCCCACCATCTCCAGCCCGGGTCCTCAAATGACCCCCCGAGAGGAGAGAGGAGACTTTAACACACCCAGAAACCTGAGCACAGACCAAAACATCAGCTGCTTCCTACACGACCACGAGGGCTTACCTGTGACCTCTGACCCCCATCAGAGCGCCACACACCTCCAGGAGGGTCACACCGAACCGGATCAGGACCAGAACATCCTCGGTGATGCTTTCAGGGTCTCAGGAAACCACTTCTCTCCACAGGACGGGACGAGAACAGACGCAGGAGCAGGAGAAACCGACTGGACCAAGGTGAGTCCTGTTCACGTAAAAGAAAATTATTTTTACTTTTAGAGTCAAAGTTACTGCAAAAAACACAAATATTACAAAGTTTATTCTTCTGATTTCAAGTCAAAATCTCTCCTCAGACTTTATCTCAGACACAGTTTCCAAAAAAAGCAAAAATATCTTGTATTAATTTTTTTTTGGAATCATTATTTCGTATTTGTGAGAAGAAAAAGTCACAAGTCAAATAATTTTGCTCAGTTTTAGTAAATTAAATCTAATTTTTGTGTATTTTTTTCTTGTTTTTGAAGGATGTAAATGTTTGTGTTTGATTTTCAGATGAAACTTCTGCAGCCTGAGAAAAGCTTAAAGCTGCTGGACTCCAGGTAAAAAAAGAGCGTGAAACCAGGAGATGATGAAAGTGTGTGTGTGTGTCTCAAACCTGTGTGTGTGTGTGTGTGTGTGTGTGTGTCCCTCAGGCTGCTGTGTGTGGTGTGTAAGCGTGACTTCAGGAGTCTCCCAGCCCTGAACGGACACATGCGTTCCCACAGCGGCTCCAGATCAGCGTCTCGGCTCCATGACTCCGCCCCTCAGCAGAAACCCTCCGTTTCCATGGTGATGCCCGTCTCCGTCCCCGTCCAATCCCTGGGCTCCGCCAAAGCGTGCGGGAGCGCTCAGAAGACACGCGGCGAAGGAAGCGCTCCCGCAGTTTACCGCAGTCTGTTACAGAGAGGGAGGGGTGAGGGTGAGGGTGAGGGAGGGGGCGGGGCTCACTACACTCCCCCCCCCATGCTGCGTCCCCTCAGGGCGGCGCCCGGGCTCTTCAGCTCGCTCAGCAAACAGAGTCAGAGTAAGAGTTCAAACACAGACGCACCAACTGTCAGAGTTGCCGGCACCACCTCAGGCTGTGACCTGTCATCCACAGGTGATGCTGTTGCCGTGGAGACGACGGGAACCAATCAGGCGTAAGTAAACCCAACGTGAACCTGAGAATATGGGGAGAGAAAAACACAAGTTTAATAGGATAAGTAAGGCATATTTGGAAAAAAAGTCAAATTTATGAGCTAAAAAGACAAAATTTTGGTCTAAAAAGAAAAAAAATATTTAATAAAATGTAAATTTTGAGACAAAAAGTCAAAGTTTGAGCTAAATAGTCACATTTAGGTGACTGAAAGTGAAATTTTGAGTTAAAAGTTAAAACTGCAAACTAATAAGTGATAATTTTAGATAAAATGTAAATAATTCTGCAATAAAAAGTCAAAATTTTGAGTTTGAAAGAAAGAACTTATGACAAAAATGCAAATTTTGTGATAAAAAGTCAAGATAACAACCTAAAAAGAAAGAGATATGAGATATAAAGTCAAAATTTGGGATAAAAAAAGACACATTTCGAAAAATTAAAGTCAAAGTTTTAGAGGATATGACAAAATTTTGAGCTAATAAGATAAAGTTATAACTTTTAAGGCAAATGTTGTTGTAAAAAGTCAAAATTATAACCTAAAATGTAACATTTCTAAATAAAAAGTCAAAACTTTAATTAAAAAATTCAATTCAAGAGTTAAAAAAATTAAACATATATGAAAAAAAGTTAGATTTTGTGATAATATCCAAAATTACAATGTAATATGGAACAGTTTTAAATAAGAAGTCAAATTTATGAGATAAAAAAGTCAGATTTTGTCATAAAAAGTCAGATTTTGAGACACTGAGATAAATTACAAGAATGAAGTCAGATTTTTTGGTTGACAAATTTAAGTTATGGGGCTAAAAAGTCAATATTTTGAAACAGTTAAGGCAGAATTTTCAGATATTAAGGTCAAAGTTTTGAGATAAAAATTCAAAATTGTAAGGAAAAAGTTTAAACTTCACTTTTTTATCTTCAAATTTTCCCTCATTTGTGTAAAAAGAAAAAGAGAAACTACGTTTGTAAATGAAAGATGAATCTTTGACCTCTGACCTCGTCAATCACAGGAGGATCAACGTGGGGCGGAGCTTCCAGGCTGAAATCCCGCCTCTGCAGGGCGTGAGAGACGCTGACTCCCATGATGCAGTGCTGCTGTGGACGCCGTTAGAGGAGCTGGAGCGTCCCGTCTGTCAGCAAAGAGGTAAAAACTCCTCCTGAACAATCCTCCAGGTAATGATTGGATATGACTGAAGTTTTGTTCCTGCAGTTGAAGCCCTGATGAGGATGGCGTGCTCCAGTGTGATGCCGGGGGGCGGAGCCAGCGTGGAGGCGGCGCTGCAGGTCCTGTCAGAGAGCGGAGGAGACTTCCTGGTGAGACCACGCTCAGAGTTAGAGATTTAGAAAAGTTTGAACCCTGACCTTTCCTCATCGTCCTCCAGGTGACCATGGAGAAGCTTCTGTCCAACGCCGGCAACGCCACGCACACCACGCCAGGTAGAGGAAACACACACACACACACACACACACACACACACACACACACACATTAATGCTTCAGCTCTATGATCTCTCGTAGGTGTGTGTTGGAGCGCAGCAGAGAGGAAACTGCTGATCAAATCTCTGCAGCTTCATCACAAAGACTTCAGAAAGATCCAGAAAACTGTGAGATCAACTTCTCTTTCTTTTTTTCTTTCTTTACGTGATCATCAACCTAGAAAACACATCTCAAATGACAAATAAAAATCAGAACAAATCATAGTCATCATGCTTAAGAATACTAATAATATTCATGTGAACATTTCATATCAAATAAGAAAAGACACAAATATTTTGAGTCAATTCTCAACTCAGTTCTTTCAAAACACGCTCATAAAAAAATCTATTTATAGCTGAATTTGAAAATAATGAGCATTTTACAACCGGTTTTATATAACACAAGATCCAGAAATTGTAATATTTTAGGGGCTTTTTCAGGAATAATACGCTGCAAAGTGTTTATGGCAATGTCTTTTTAGTTTTAATATGAGCCACATTTACCAGATTAGACCATAAAAATGTCTTATTCCGAGTTATTTAAAGGCAAAAATTATGTTTAAATTGCTTGTAACGAGTACAAAAATCTCCAAATGGTGCAAGGAGCAAATTTTTCTTACCCACTGATAAATTATTTTCCTCATTACGAGCAATTCAAGAGTCATTTTGTCTTTAAATATCTTGAAAAAAAGACATTTTTCTGGATTTGTCAGTTGAAAGTGACTCATTTTGAGTCACAAAAGACATTTTTTTTCTATTTTAAGACTTTTCAAGACAAAAATGATGCCCAGATTGCTTGTAATGAGAAAAAAAGAATCTACCAATGGGTTAAAAAGAAGGTAAACATTATTCTAATTTCAAGAAAGTTGACAAGGAAGTTTTTTTTTATCCCATTGAAAAATTCTGTTTTTACTCATTTCGAACAATTCAGACGTCATTTTTGTCTTTAAATATCTTTATATCAGACATTTTTCTGGACTTGTTAGGTGAATGTGGCTCATTTGAAGTCAAAAAAGGTATTTTTACCGAACAATAATATTCATTAATATAAATTATAAATAACTAGAGTCTTGAGGGACGGCACAGGTAATTCTCTGGATTTATGTTTACCTAACTGTACGAGGCATCTGTGTGTGTGTGTGTGTGTGTGTGTGTGTGTGTGTGTGTGTATAAACCCCTTCAGGTTCGTACTAAGTCGCTCCCTCAGTGTGTGGCGTTTTATTACCAGTGGAAGAAGAAGCTGAGTCTAAACGCCAAAACGCCGCCCACGCTGACCGTCGCTCTGCCCGACACACACGTGAGTAAAACTTATCTACGAACACACTTCACACACACACACACACACACACACACACACACACCTGAGACAGGTGAGTGTGAAGTGTGAACACGGTCTGAGCTGCAGAGACGCGTGGTTTCAGTTTTTAAGGTCAGTTCAGGCGTCGCCGTGACGACGAGTGAAACTAAAGACTGGATGAAGAGAAAAACCACTGAAACCAAACACACACATCCTGTCACAGCTTTCTGATGAAACTGACACTTAAACTGACAGTGTGTGTGTGTGTGTTTCTCTGTGTGTGTGTGTGTGTGTGTGTTTCTGCAGGGTCAAAGGTCACAGAGATCCCATGATGCACTGTGACCCAGCAGACTCACGGCTGGAGCAAAGGAAAAGTTGTTTTCATGAAGAAATGTGTCGGTCTGATGTGTTTACTGAATGTTTGAGATTTTTTAAGGATGAATAAAGTGTGTGTGTTTGTACAAAAGCTTCTTGTCTCTGTATCAAAGAATTAATGAGTCAAATTTCAAAGTCAAATTTTCTGGCTATGAAATAAAATTCTGAGCATAAAAGAAAAAAAGTTAAAACATTTAATGCAAATTTTGATAAAGAAAAGTCAAAATTACAACCTAAAAAAGTACAGTTATGAATAAAAAGTCAAAATTTCAAGATAAAATATTAGAATTTTGTAATACAAAGACAAAGTTATGCCATCAAATATGATTTTTTTAAATTAAAAGTCAAGTTTCTAAGATGAAAAGGTCAGATTTTATGATAAAAACAAAGATTTTGTGATGAAAAAGTCAATTTATAAGATAAAAAAATCTGAATTCTTGATAAAAAGTCAAAGTTTCTACCTCAAAAGATGGAATTTTGAGCTAAAAATACTAAGTTATGACATAAAATGCATATCTTGACATGAAAAGCCAATATTATAACCTAAAAAGGAACAGTTATGAATAAAAAAAGTCAAAATTGTGAGATGAAATGTCAAAATTGTGTAAAAAAAGACAAAAATTTTGAGCATAAAGACAAAAATAAGACTTAAAATTCAAATTTTTTGATAAAAAAGTCAATTAATGAGATTAAAAGTCAAAGTTATGGGATAAAAGTTAAGATTTTGCGATTGAAAAAGTCAATTTATAAGATAAAAAAAATCAGATTTCATTATAAAAAGTCAAAGTTTCTACCTCAAAAGATGGAATATTGAGGTAGAAATACTAAGTTATTGACATGAAAAGCCAATATTATAACCTAAAAAGGAACAGTTATGAATAAAAAAGTCAAAATTGTGTAAATATAAGACAAAATTTTGAGCATAAAGACAAAAATAAGACATATAATGCACATTTTTTGATAAAAAAGTCGATTAATGAGATTAAAAGTCAAAGTTATGGGATTGAGAAGTCAATATTTTGAGGCAGTTACGTCAAAAATGTGACATTTTAAAGTCAAACTATGAGATATAAAGTCATAATTTTGAGATAAATAGTCAAAATGACGAGAAGAAAGGTACAAATTTTGTCTTTTTATCTCAAAATTTGACCTAATATGTGCAAAAAGAAAAGAGAAAGTTTATGGTCTTTGAGGATCTTTGAGTATTTTTACAGTATTTGCCAGAGGCTGTTTGTGGGGGGGTTTAGAATAAAGTCACTCTAATATTGAAGCTCAGGTTTTTTCTTTTTTTTCTGAACAAACCGTGACCCATATAAGAGGAGGAACAATGTCCAGCTGTAAAAGCCCCCCAGCCCTTACACCCCCCCGTCTTTCTGGTTGTGGTGTGTTGACTCCGCGTGTGAGTGTTTCAGTTTTTGTGTTTACTCTGCAGAACAAACAGAAAAAACGAGCTCAGGTGAGTCTGAATCCTCCACATTCCTCCCTGATCCAACGGGATCCAGCAGAACTTCCTGAGTCTTCAGGACACTCATAAAGTTTGACTCCTCCTCGCTCCAAAGGTCCTGAGGAGGTCTGAGGAGGAGCAGAAGAAAAACAGACAAAGAGGAGGAGAGAGAAGTATGGGAGCGCAGGAGAAAGAGGGGGACACAGCTCCTCCAGTCAGCAAGAAACACCAGAAAAGCTCCAAAGAAGTGTTTTTCGCCGTCCTGCCCGATCGATACGAGCCTCTGATCGAAGAGGAGGAGGAGGAGGAGGAGGAGAGAGAGGAGACGCAGGAGGAGAGGAGGAGGAGGAAGGAGGAGAAGAAGAGGAAGAAGAAGCAGAAGTACAAGAAGTACAGAAAGGTAGGAGAGATTTTTTCCTAACCATGAGAACAAAAACTGTTAGAGTTAGACTCTGACTCAGCAGCTGAGTTTGACCTTTGACCCCGACACCACGCTGATAAACACAAACACACACACACACGACGTCAGTGCGTCAGGGAGCGACTGTGCTGGGATTTTAATCCCTGAGATTCACCTCTGACTGACTTTTGGTTTCTTAATCCCTGAGTTTTTACCTGTGGGTCTCTAATCCCTCAGTTATGACCTTTAGGGTTTTTAATTCTTGATTCTGTCTCACCAACTTCTGGGTTTTTTAATCCCTGAGTTATGAACTGTGGGTTTTTTTATTTCTGGATTCTGTCTCCCACTGACTTTGGGCTTTTTAATCCCTGAGTCATGACCTGTGGGTTTTTTCAATCCCTGAGTTATGACCTGTGGGTTTTAAATCCCTGAGTTTTACCCTGAGGTTTTTTTAATCCCTGATTTCTGTCTCACACTGACCTGTGGGTTTTTTAATCCCTTAATTACAACCATTGTTTTTTTAATCCCTGAGTTTTGTCTCTCACTGACCTGTTGGTTTTTAATCCCTGAGTTTTGTCTCTCACTGACCTGTTGGTTTTTAATCCCTGAGTTTTGTCTCTCACTGACCTGTTGGTTTTTAATCCCTGAGTTTTGTCTCTCACTGACCTGTGAGTTTCTAACCCCTGAGCTATGAACTTCAGGATTTAATCCCTGAGTCCTGTCTTTTACTAACTAGTGGTTTTTTTTAATCCCTGGATTTTGACCTGTGGGTTTTAAATCCCTGAGTTTTACCCTGTGCTTTGTTTAATCCCTGAGTTCTGTCTCACACTGACCTGTGGGTTTTTAATCTCTAAATTAGTACTTTCAGATTTTCAATCCTTGATTTCTGTCTTTAACTAACTTGTGGGTTTTTTAATCCCTGAGTTCTGTCTTTAACTTACTTGTGTGTTTTTAATCCCTGAGTTTGTACCTTTAGGTTTTTAATCCCTGAGTTTGTACCTTTAGGTTTCTAATCCCTGAGTTCTGTCCCTCACTAACCTGTGGGTTTTTTCTCCCCGTGTCTCGTCTTGCAGAACGTGGGTAAGGCGTTGCGGTTCAGCTGGCGTTGTCTGATGGCGGGTCTCCAGAACATGGCGTCCACTTACTCCACGCCGCTCTCAGCCGTGTCCACGGTGGTGACGGAGGTGAATCGAACTTCCAGCAAAGCCTGATGGGAAATGTACAGATGATGTTTGAACTTCCTGATGCTTGTATCTATCTTTCATTCACGCTCCTGTCGTTTTTTACTCTGTGAACTTTTAGTGAAAATCAGAATGTTTGAATCTGTGAATTTATGTTTGGATTTTATTAAATGTTTTTTCTTCTGATGTGGCTGAAGTTTAATCTTTTGTGAAATAAAAGCAGGATGGTGCGCTCTTTGTTTGTCTGATGTAATGCCTGATTCGACCACATGATGTCACTGTTTCGCCGCACTAAGCGTAGCTCCTCCCTCACGCCCTTATAAGGTCAAAGAGGCGTGGAGAAATAACTGTAATAGACTAAAGTTCACCTTAGACTGAACCCTGCGCCGCTCCTGTCTGTCAGTCAACAACATTCCTGGTGACAACAGCAGCTGTTCAACACACACACACACTCACACACACACACACACACACACACTCGGACCTGTGCAGACCTCGGACAGAAGCGTAAACAAAATGTGGATCTCCTGAAGTCCTGCTCTGAACTCCAGACGAAGACGCCGCCATGTCTCCGCTGCAGCTCGCCGTCTACTGGAGGCTCTCGCTCCTCTTCGTCTTCTCCGCTTTCCTCTTCTTCCTGGACATCTTCGCCGCCTCCATCACCGATGCTACCTGTCGCCACGGCAACGGCTCAGACTCGGACACCTGGCACGCGGCTCTGCGACAGGACGCCAACCAATCGTGGCTCGAGGAAGCTTTAGGTGGGGAATCTGATTGGTGGACGGAGGGTGGGAGCAGACACGTGAGTGAGGAGTAAACATTTAATAAATTTAACTTTGAAAAATCATTTAAACACAACTTTGAATGACTCAGTTTGATATTTTCTGAGAATTAAAACACGTCACATACAGATTAAAATGCGGCGTTAATGTGTGAACTGTTAAAATCAAACTTTACCACGTTTATTTATCTCATCAGACTTAATCCGGGAGAAAAATATCTTGATTTAAGTCATTTCTCAGTTCTCGTCATAAGGTTTTGATTCTGCTGAGTTACTTGTTTCTGAATGAAGAAAAAAATCTGCATTTAAATCTTCAGAGACACTAAACTTCTCAATACGAGAAAATATGATTAAAATAAGTTTTCCAGTTGTTTTCAAACTTTTTCTTATCTAGTAAAGCTTCATTGTAATGTCTTACTTTAAAATACGCAACCAAGAAAATTCCCACTTCTTATATCGGCAGATTTTTTTGATTATTACAAAAAAGTATTTAAGTCTTAATTATGGCAGAAAATGTCTTTTTATACTCAATTTAAACCATGTTTACCTTTCGAGACATGAAAAATGTCTTATTTTGAGATATTTAAAGACAAAAATGACGTCTATTGCTTGTAACAAGTCTAAAAAAATCTGCAAACGTGGTAGAAAATTGTCTTACTTTTACTCAACAAGCAATTCAGACGTCACTTTTGTCTCTAATTATCTTGAACTAATTCACTCATTTTTGGTTTTTTTCTGGGTTCAGTGAGGTTGGATGTTTTTACTTGTTTTGGAAAGTCAGATAATTTTGCTCAGTTTTAATAAAATACTCATTTTTTGTGTATTTTTTCCTGTTTTTGGAGCTCACCTGGACTCATTCAATGGCTCATTCATCCACAAATAACTTTAACACTAACAGCAGCAAGTTGCTTTACATTACTGAGATATGATCCAGGGTTTGAAGTGTGTGTGTGTGTGTGTGTGTGTGTGTGTGTGTGTGTGCAGAGGGGGTCAGAGTTTACCGAGCCAACTGTATGTAAACACTCTTTGGTTTATCTCTGTGTCAGTCAGTGTGTGGCTGGACAAACTGGTTGTCCTTTGGTCAGACTTTCTTCATGGTGGGTCTGCTGCTGGGATCTCTGGTGGGCGGAGCCATATCTGACAGGTAAACACACACACACTCACACACGTGAAGCCTAACACACTATAACCATGACTCACCGTGTGGTCGCGTGTCTGTGCAGGTACGGGAAGCGTCCGGTGCTCCTGGTGAGTGTGTGTGTTCACGCCGTCTGCGGCCTGGTGCCCGCCCTCCTTCCTCAGCCCGCCCTCTTCCTCGCAGTTCGCTGCCTGACAGGCGTCTGCAGCTGCTGCATCAACATCTGCTCCTTCAGTCTGGGTAAAGACTGAAAACACACCACCACGCTTTCTTCTTGCATCTGCAGAATAAAAAAAACAAGATTAATAACCATCATATCAAGGTGCAGGTTGAAGGTAGTGAGTTAATCCTTTAATGCAGTGTTTTCAACCCTCATGTCACCTGAAATGTCTCGTAGCTGCTAAAAAAAACTGTATTCTATGACATCTACCGAGCCAAAATATGCACAGTGCCTTCTTGGAAACCAAAACAAACATGAGTGCCCCTAAAAATAACTTCTAAGTCAATAGAAGTACACTTAACTATCCTCTTGGAAAGAAAAATATGAAAAAGTGACCTGTTAAAGAGCAAAAACACATGGTACAGTACCCTCTTACAAGCCAAAACTATGCAAAGTGCTCTTTCAAAAACCAAAACTTTGCTAAAATGACATCTTTAGAGCCTAAACTTACCTTGATCTGCTCTAATAGATGCAAAAAGAACGCATAAATATCCTCTTTAGCGATAAAATATGGAAAAGTGGGCTCTTATAGAGCAAAAACACACACTAAAGTACCTGCATAGAAACCAAAACAAAGAAAAAGTGCCCCCTTTAGAACCAAAACTCTGCAAAAATGAAATCCTTGGATCCAAAACATACATTAAAGTGCCCTCTTAGGTGCTGAAATAATATTTTACTGCCCTCTTGGGTAAAAAATTATGCAAAAATGACATCCCTTGAGCCAAAACATACATTAACGTGCCGTCTTAGGTGCTGAAAGAATAATTAACAATCTTCTTGGTAACCAAAACTATGTAAAAGTGATCTCTAAAGGAGCAAAACACACACTTTAGTGCCGTCTTGGGGACCAAAGCCATGAAAAAGTGTCATCCTTGAGCCAAAACTTACTTTAAAAGGCCACTCTTAAGTGCTAACAGTAAGCTCAATTACCTTTTAAAGAGACAAATTATGTAAAAGTGAGCAAAACTACATACTAAAGTACCCTCTTGGGAGCCACAATAATAAAAAAGTGACCTCTTGGGAGCCAAAAACATACATCAAAGTGCCTTTTTAGAAGCTGAAAGAATGCTCAACTGTTTTCTAGAAGGCTAAAGTATGCAAAAATGATCTCTTAAAGAGCAAAAACACACCCTGAAAAAGAATTTTAAAGCTGTTGAGAAATGTAAAAAACTTTTGTCCCGTAATTTTCACCTTGTCAAATGTCAGGGTGGTGCAACCGTAACATTAGACTTTTATTTTAAAGTGAAGAGAATAAAACAGGAAACAGGAAACTGCATCAGCCAGAGGAGCCCAAATGACATTTGTGACCAAGTGGAAAAGTTTGTAGATTTCTCTGAAATACTGATAAAAAAAGGTTTTTCACTTCATTGGTGACTGGAACAATTTCCATGTCAGGTGGTACAACCAATGTAATAATGTGAAATGTTATTTTAACATCAAATTAAAATAGAATAAGTGTTCATTTTCTTTACTTTGTGTGTTTTACTTTTACATACTCAGTGATGTCTGTGAACTCTCTATGAACGGTTATTAAAGTGTGTCTTTTTTATTGTCGAACATATAAATATATTTTCATATATTTGGTTGCTCCACCTGACATTTTTGGGTGCTCAAATTAAAAATACTAAAAAATAATGAACCTACAATCTTTGAAATGTTGGTCAACTACTGAAATCTGTTAGAAAACATAATTCTTCTCTCAGAAATATGTTTTTATCCATTTTCAAAGAACTTTTTAAAAAATACGTTTTAAGACCCTCTTTTTGTCATTGACCCATTTGCCTTTTTTCTGTGTGTGTGTGTGTATGTATGTGTGTGTGTGTGTGTGTGTGTGTGTGTGTGTAGCGGTGGAGTGGACCCTCCCCTCCGCTCGCCTCTGGCCTTCAGCCTTCCTGCCGCTCTGCTTCAGCCTGGGGACGATGGCTGCGGCTCCTCTGGCCTGGTTCAGCTCCACCTGGAGGCAGCTGCACCTGACGCTGGCTGTTCCTCAGCTGCTGTGTCTGCCGCTCTACCTGTGAGTGAACACACACCTGTGCTCTCACCTGTGTGTGTGTGTGCTCGCCTGTGTGTCTGACTCTGAGGAGTGAAGCAGCCTCTGTCTTGTTTCTGCAGAGCGATTCCTGAGTCTCCTCGCTGGCTGCTCCTGAAGACCAGGACGGACGTTTTGGAGCGTTACCGTGACAACAGCCCTGACGACCAGCAGTGTCTGGACCTGGTACACACACACACACACACAACACACACCTGAGCCTTCTCTTTACTGTCTAACACCTGTGTGTGTGTGTGTGTGTAGCTGCTGGACTCGGCCTGGTCCGACCTGCAGAAACTCTCAGAGGCTCAGAAAGAGCGTCCACCTGAAGCCTCTGATGACATCATCCACCTGAGGCAGCCAATCATCCTGCTGCGTCTGTCCATCATGAGCTACCTGAGGTAACACACACACACACACACACACACACACACACACACACACTCAGAGGAACAGGAAGTGATGTCTCTCATGTCGTCTGCAGCGCAGTAACAGCCTTGACCTACTTCGGTATCTGCATGAACATCGGCTCGTTTGGCGTCGGCGTTTACTCCGCCCAGTTCTTCTCCGGCCTATCAGAAGTGCCGTGCCTCCTCGTGCCGTTGATCCCTCTGGGCCGTCGACCAATCAGCATGCTCGCTTTGTTCCTGAGCGGGTCGGCGTGCTTCCTGTCGTTGCTGCTGTCCAGTTACAACTGTGAGCGAGGACGCCATCAGCATCAGCATCATGTTTGATTACACTGTTATGATTTAAGCCCCGCCCCTTAATGATGATGATGATGGTTACCTGTGCAGGTGAGCCGGTGCTGGTGATGAGTCTGGCTCTGCTGGGGAAACTCTGCATCCTGGCTGCACACTTCATCTCTGTGCTGTACAGCATCGAACTGTTCCCTACGGTGGTCAGGTACACACACACACACACACACACTCACACACACACACACACACACACACACACACACACACACACACACACACACACACACACACACACACACATACACACACAGAGGTCACCAGGTGAGATGTGACCTCACCTTTGTGTCCCTGTGATCCAGACAGAGGTGCGTCTCCCTCGTCAACCTCTGCTTCCGGATTGGTTGTCTGGTCAACTCCATGGTCCCGCCCACCCCGAACGGAGCGATCTCATTGGCTGCCATGGTGGCGTACAGCAGTGGACCAATCCTAGGCTGCGGGCTGTGCCTGCTGCTGCCAGAGACCGGCGGCGTCTCACTCCCTGACACGGTGGAGGACTGCCACATGCAACCTAAGCCCCGCCTACCCGACTTTGGCGCCCTGTGCAGGACACGGTGAGGAGACACTTCACTTCCTGTTTATGCTTTAAAAATAAAAACACAAATCAGACGTTAAAGGTTAAAAACAATCAGTACAGTTTTAACATAATTAACATATTTTAGAGATTTCAGAAAGCACAACAAAGACGAAACAACCAGAAATATAAAGATCTAGGATAAATTTTCAAATTGTGGCATTAAAAATAACATCATTTATAGAAATTATAAATGTATAAGTGTTTTGCTTTAGTGAATATAAAATATTAATAAAATTATTGTTATTATAATAATTGAAAATAACATTTTTAGTAATAGTAGCTATATCATTTCTAGAGTGCAGATCGAGAAAAAACACAAAATATAAATAATCATAATATACTGTTAAGACTTTATAATATTCTTATTTATTTCTATTTACACATATTTATATTTTTTGTTAAACACTGTTGTTTAATTATTCATTATTGCCTATATATTTATTTTGTTATTCATCTTTATCATTTTATTTTCATCTATAGGGTGTCCATAAATAAAAACAATATAGTTCTATTATTAACAAATTTATCTATATTACAAATGAACATTGAGAAAAAACAAAAGAGAGTAAAAAGAGGGGAAATAAAAGAAAAATGTGAGGAGAAGTAGAGGAAAAACAACAAGTATAAAAAAAAAGGGGAAGAAAAAACATCAGAAAAATATAAATAAAGTTATAATTATTATTATTATTTTCTATCATCATCAATGGACACCCGGTAGATGTAAATAAAATAATAAAGAAAATAATAAAGAGTACATAGACAACCATGAATTTTAATTTTTAATTTCAAATAATAGTCTTTCCCAAAAAAATTATACACATGAATTTTAAAATCATAAAAAATAATTAAAATATTATTTAGTCTTGAGCCAGAGTAGCAACAATCATAATAATAGAAATAAAATGAAAAATAAATAAAGTCTGTGTCTAAGTGATGAAACTCGGGCTCAGAGCGATTTTCTGTCACGTTGCAGCTTCAGAGAATAAAATAAACATTATAAACCAGAGAGTTTAAAGATTAACTTTAGTGTCTTTGAGGAATAACCATCAACGTCACCGACACATTAACAGCTGCAGTAAAACATTACGATGATTTCTGGTGTGTGTGTGTGTGTGTGTGTGTGTTTTCAGGAATCTGGTGAGCAGCCAAAGCAAGAAGACAGAGAAAAAAGACGTCACACACTCAGGACTGATCTGAACTGAAATCAGCTTTTTTTTATTATTATTATTTCTGTTCATGTTTGGTTCTGATTTTTGTCTGATTCTGTTGAAATAAACTTTTTATTGTCACCAATCGTCATCGTGCAAACAGAAAAGTCTCTAACGGGTAAAAATCAGCACAAACATCCACAAACGACAAAAAGCAAAACTGTTAAAAGACGAGTTTGTTTTAATCAGAACTTTGAGCTAAAACAGCCACAGTTGAGTGTTGTAACATGTAAAATATTTTGATTAAAATAGTTTCTGAAATGCTGCAGACTCTTTTATGATTCTTTCAGTATAAATAGTATAAATATGGAAAGGTGAGCACATGATGAGAGCAGGTAACAGCTTTTAAAACACAACAATAACAACAAAAACAAACTGTACATGGTTTAAAAATCCTGATTGAGTCTCTGCAGAGTCAGAGGATGAAATGTTTGAAGACTGGTCCGTTCAAGAGATTTTATGAAACAACTTTTCGCTTCAGAGACAGAGAGAGAACATTTTGATGACGGCGTCCCTGAGAAGAAAAAACGATAAAAGCGAGATTTAATGAATTAATTAATCAACCTTTTTGAGTCGTGACCTCCAGGTTGAGAACGGCTGATTTAATCAAGAGTGAAGCGTGTGTGTGTGTTACCTGGCGAAGGGGATGTAGGAGAGGCCGTACCTGATGAACACACACACAGGTGAGACACACACACACACACACAGAGGCTTATTTACTGTCTGAATATGATCAGGTGTGTGTTTTTTTACCAGGTGAAAGCCAGAAACTGCAGCACACAGAAGAGCAGAGCCAGGCCGTTATTCTTCCACTGCAGAGAGAAACAAAATCAGAAACAGGGTCCAAACAACCAATCAGAATCAAAACCATCACTATGTCTTTCTTACCCAGAATGCAGCGCACAGCGTCAGCACCAAACACACCTGCAGAGACAGAAACGGCTCAGTCTGCCACCTGCTGTAGCGCGCCGGTTTATCCAGCAGGTGGCAGCAAAACGAAGGAGTGATTAACCCTCACCAGCATCACGACGGTGGCGATGGCTCGCTCTTTGGCGCACATGTTCTTCACCTGCCGCAACGGGCCGACGAGGAACATGGTGCTGCACACAAACACACACACATCCAGGTGAGAGCGCGCGGGATTTTACCCTCTGAGTCTCGAAAACGCCGGCAGCAGCTTTCAACATGTCATTTGTGATGCTTGAGTTTCAAAGACCTCATGATAAAACAGTTTCTTTAAAAGCCTGTTATACAGTTTCAGGGAAATTAAAGCTGATTTTCAAGAAGTTGTATTAAGAAAAATATCCAAATAGCTTTTCATGTTTTAAAAATGAGTGTTTTCTGCATCAAATAAATGCAGATTTACTCAAAAATTTTATTTGAATAGTTGGCAAAATGTGACTCAAGAAATAGTGTGAATACGTGTTTATAGCTTTTTATGTGTTTCCCCTGTTTATATATGTATATATGTGTATTTACTGACTGATTTTAATTCATTTAACTTTATTTCATTTACTTATGTATTTATTTTTTGCACATCTTTTTCCTCTGTATAAGACGTCACAAGTGCAGTTATTGTTACTTGTATTCTTATATATCAAAAAACAAAAAGTTAAAAATAAATAAAAGAAAAGTGATGATTGTAAAGTGAATTTTTTTTTTAAAAAAAAGGTCATGCAAGAAATGTATTTTTAAAGAAATGATACAGCAATAATTTTTTGTGGGTTTTGTCAAAAGGGTTAATAAACAACTCTGTTCCAAAAACAAAAAACAAACAAAAAAAACTTAATGATGACATAATTGAGTGAAACCAGCTTAAAGTCACAGTTTTTCTGAATCTAATAAGGTACAGAACTTGATTTTGTGGAGAAAAATGTGAGTAAAAATGTGACAGAAGCAAAAAAAAACAAACGTAAAAACTGCTTGGGATTCCTCGAGTTGAGACATGCATTATGGGTAATGTAGTCCCATGTGTTTGTACCTGCCCAAAGCGCAGAGATTCCCCACACTGTAGAGGACAGCGAACACAGCAAGACCAATACGTGGGACCCACAGCAGACAGGTGCCCTGACACAGGAGAGACAGACAGGTGGTTACCATGGAGACGGGGGTGAGGAGAGAGAGGGAGCACAGTTATTTACCATAGAAACTGAGTGAAAACAAAAAAAGAAAAAAAAAAGGATGAGCAGTAACCTTGGATACAGAGAGAGAGGCCCTCAGAAGGCTGTTACCAAGGAAACAGAGGAGAGAAGAGAGACCGTCACCATAGAAACCACACAGCCCGACTGTTGCCGTAGTAACGCAAGGTGGAGCAGTCACCCACCAGGATGGAGCAGAAGACTCCCAACACGAAGCAGATGATGAAGCCTCTCATCCTCGCCCCCCATGACAGCGTCGACGCCTGATTGGCTCTCTGCGAATGTGACGTCATAACCGTTATTATTATAATTTTTTTAATAACATTCATTATTAATCCATCAAGTTATGTTTTATGTGAGAATTTTTAGCCTTATGGGCGCTGTGTGAATGCAGATAATAGCACCTGGAGGATTAAAAGCAGCCAATGATGCTCAGAATGACACACCTGATTACACCAGGTGTGCTCAGGTGTGTTTGACGTCTACAGTTGGGAATTTCGTCAATAAAATAAAACTTTAATGAACTTTAAGTTGGTTTCTGAACCCTTCGTGCTGAGTTTTACATGAAGAGTGAAACATAAAGTGAAGTTTGAGAGTTTAAGTGATGAACTTTAACAACAATAGCAGCTAACGGAGGCTAACAACAACATTAGCAGGGAAATGCTAACAGACGTTACCACTAATATTCCGGGTGTGTCCGAGTTTCCGTCATCTTCCCCGCTCAAAACCTTCTTTAATTTATCCATAGGCTCCTCTGTGTCGCTCCTCACACAGGTGAACTCCTCTCAGACCCTCAGGAAGCTTCACAGGTGTTCGAACCGTCAGGTGAAGCAGGTAACGGAGGAGGAAACACAGCAACAGGTGCAGCGTTTCCGCCTGCAGTACCGACTCTGACCGCTACATGAGCAGAGGGGGGCGCTGTTTCCCCCATTTGCATATAAACGAGTTAATGACAAAAAGAGGGTCTAAAAACTTATTTTTAAAAAGTTCTTTGAAAATGGATAAAAACATAATTCTGAGAGAAGAATTATTTTTAGTATTTTTAATTTGAGCACCCAAAAATGTCAGGTGGTGCAACCAAATATATGAAAATATATTTATATGTTCCTGTTATTTTTTCTGTGTGAAATTATTGGCAAGTATCTCTCAAGTGTCTGTAGTGACTCATACATTTTCATTTTGTGTGTTTCATTTCTTTTATTTGTGAATAAGATAAATAATTTGATGTTAAAATAACATTTCACATTATTACATTGGTTGTACCACCTGACATGGAAATTGTTCCAGTCACCAATGAAGTGAAAAAACCTTTTTTNGCATAAAATAATGCCACTGTATTTTTAATTTCCATTTACAATAACTGACATTCAATTTTTAGAGTTTAATTACTGTGGATACTTGTCAGGACGGTTGCACCACCTGACATTTTGGGGGTTTGAGGAACCAAAACACAAAAAAACATGTTATATTTTAATAGTTTAAAGATGTGTTCAAATAACACAGGTTTCATAGAATAAAGAAATACATGTGATGAAATACTCAATTCATGATGGAAGGAAATATTGCACTCAGACACAAAAAAAGGGGACGTCACCTCATTGACCCAATTATGTGTAAAGGTGTACTTGCAGTTTCATTTGTAATTCATTATTGCTATAAAAACAAAGCCAATAAAAACTGTTAAAAAAAGCTCTATTTTAACTAATTTTCTCAAAAAATTCACTTTCAATCTCAAAATTTCACTTTTCTAGCCAAAAATAATCTCAAACAAGCCAGTTTCTCATTTTTATTATTTAAACCGGGTGGAAAGTGGCTTCTTTACTTTTACTCTTGTTGTTGAATAAAATCTTTTAAAAACTGCTCCAACGCCCGAGTTTACTGACATGTAAACACATTTTTAAAAGAATCAAGTCTTACATTCTTCTGCTTTCTCAGTCAAATTTTATTCTGAAGTTTTCTAAAACTGTAAAAACAGGTTTGTAAAATATTTGTCACCATTTTGAGGCTTGAATACAATCACACACACAAGCACATATATGAGGTTACTGTGGTTTTATATTGGCCATTCACACTTGTAGATATTCACAGTATTAAAATGTTTCTTTTATAGTTGAGATCCTTTGACACAGATGCATTCAGGCTACTTTTCTCTGGTGTTGTTTTGTGGTTTTTCAGTTCTGAGGTATTTTGATGCAGGTGGTTTCAGGGCACTTTGACCCGGGTAGAGTTCCAGTACACGGGCTGTGGCATGGTCACCTGAACGTGACAGGTGGGACAGGACTGTTTCCTCCAGAACCACTCCTCTATGCACTGCAGACAAACAGACAGAGAGGAGACAGAGGAGGAGGAGAGTGAGGAGGAGCTGCAGGATTCAGGTGAGACCTCTCTGACCAGCAGTTACCTGTTACCTCTTTGTGGAAGGTGTGTGTGCACTGCAGCTCTCTGGTGCCTCCGTTCCCTTTGCTCAGGTCGTTGTGACAGATCAGACACACGCTGTACGCGTCGCTCTGCAACACCAAGGTTAAAAAGTCACAAACCTCTCACTCTTTAATCACCGACCTGTCAGGTGTTTGTGACTCACCATGGACATGACGTTTCTCCTCCTGAAGGCGCTGCGTCTCTCCGTGGGGAGCGTGACCTCAGGGATTGTGGGAGGGATAAGCGAGGGTCTTCGCTCCGTGATGGAGGGGGCCGACGCCTCCTGCGGCGAGGGGAGCAGGCGTCTGGAGGGCGTGCGGCAGAGGAGGACTCTGGCGGTCACTGGAGCCTGGGTGGAGGAGTGGAGGCGAGAAAGCTGCATGGATGAGAGAGTGTTCTGGAAAAGGAAGAGGGAGAGGCACATGGTTAACAGTTCATGACCTTTGACCTCTGCATGAACTCCTCTTTTTTGGTGGTTTAACTATAGGGAGGAGAATTTTGTAAAATAAAAACCATAGATATACAGTGGTACCCCTCTTTTCCTCATGGTCCTGACCAGTGTTGAAATAATTTTTGGCCCATATTAAGTCAAATTTTGAGATTAAACATCAAAATTCTGCAATAACAGTCAAAGTTGTGAGAGAAAAAGTCATAGTTATTAGATCAAAAGTCAAATTTTGAGATAAGAAGTCAAAAAATTCTGCAGTTTAAGTCAAAATTATGATGAAAAAAGGTCAAAGTTGTGGGATAGAAAATAAAAATGTGGGCTAAAACTGTGAAATTTAAAATTCATATTCTATAAAAGTCAAAATAATTTTCCAAAAAGTCAAATGTATGAGATACATATGCCAAGATTTTTGTGAATGTCAGATAAAATGTTTAAATTTGGGGATAAAACGTCCAAATTATGCAATCAAACTCAAAATTTTCATGTATTAAGTAAAAGTTGTGAGACAAAAAGTCTATTTCTGATCTAAAAAGTCAAAATTTGGGGTTAAAAAGATAAAAATTGCGCTGGGAAAATAGTTCAGATTTTGACCTTTTATCTCAAAGTTTGACTCTGAAAGTGCAAAAAAAAAGAGGAAATCTTAACGAAGACAGTTTTTTATTCTTAAATGTCCAATTGGCTGAAATGTTTTCCAGTTATCTATTCATGCAACCATTGTATTGTGTTGTCTTTGAGGATCTTTGGGTGTTTTTTTTTTTTTTTTATATGGTCAATTGACTTGTTGAGAACCAAAGGCCAGAGCCTCCCAACGACTCGGGCAAAAATAAACAAGACTGCATGTTCAAATCCTGATTAGCTGACATGACTCTTTAACACCCAACTGGACAAAAGGGCTTTGACCTGACGGAGCTAAAGCTCTGCAGCTAAAAATGGATCCTGAGAGGCTGAAGAAGAAGCTGCAGAAGTTACTGCTCCTCTTACCGGACAGGGTAACGACGCCCTGCGGTCCGTCCTCCTCCTCACCACGGGCTCCAGGCTGTTCCTGCTCTCACTCCTCCCTCCCTCCACCTCCTCCTCCTCCTCCTCTGTTTTCACTGACTGTGACCCTCGTCTGTATCTCTGCATCCAGGCGTTGAAAATCTTTGCATCCTCCTCTTCATCTCCACTCTCCTCCTCCCCACTCTCCTCCTCTTCTTCATCCTCCTCTTCTTCTTTCACGTTGCTCGTCTCCTCAGGATCCAGAAACACATCTTCACCGTCTGGATCCATGTGGAAGAGTCTGTTTAAACTTAGAGAATAATCAGGAGAAAATTCCTCTCAAGCTGAAGAAAAGATTAATTATCTGAGAAAAACATCCATGAATCCAGTCTCTGCTCCCAAAACAGCCTCCTCTTCACTTTTATCTTCCTCCTTCTGCTTCTTCTTCTTCCTCCTTGTTGTCGTCTTCGTCTGCTTTTTGCTTTCAGTGCAGCTTTCACCTGCAGCCTGATATAATCCATTTACAGCAGCACAGGAGGAGGAGAGAGCTTTAATCTGGCTTACTGCACCCACAAACACAAACACACACACACACACACACACATAAACACAATCTGCTTCTTTTAACTACACTTTTCATACATATTACGCTGCAAAAAATCAAATTCTGTGCAAGTATTTTGTCTTATTTTGAGTAAAAAGTCAATATTTAAAGCTAAGTCAAAACTTTCTGATATAGACAGATATAATATATAAGGTCCTATTTGAATTTCTGACAATAAATATCAAATCAAGCACTAAAATATCAGGGTTAGGGTTAGTCAGACTTCTGCAATGAATGTCCAAATTTTATCTAAAAAAATTTACTTTCGAGCTCAAAATTTAAACTTTGTATCCCAGATATTGACTGAGAAATTTCAAAATCTTGGCTTTTTTATCTCAAAAATTGCCATTTATGGTCAGAATATTAACTTCATATCTCAAAATATGAAGAATTGTCCATGTACACAAACAAATAGACAATAAAAGTAAGTTTGTCACATTTCAAAACAGTTTTATGATACTAAACTTTTTTGACAGAAGGTGAGGATCATTTAGAGAACTAATGGGTTAAATTAGTGAATTATTTTAAAAAGACATTTTATTATCTTTATTATTTAATTGCACACAGTTACCTGAGCAACATTAATTAAATGTCATCGGAACTTTTGTTCAGCAGACTGTTTCATAGATCGGTGGATCTTCTGAGCTGGAGTAGTGCACCTTCAGAATAAAAGCACATAAGTGTTTGAAAAGTTTTTAAAGCCTGATTAATGATTAATTTTCAGCAAACATCAATAAAATATTAATTTGTTTCTTCAATACAGGCTGAAAAATTACGTCTTTATGATGTAAGGCGGTTTAACTCCACTGTGTGTTGGAGGAGCTCTTTTATTTTGAAAACTAAGAGCGGAAGTCGAGTGTTGTGCTTGTGTTTCTGGTCCCCCTGCTCCTTGAGGTCAGCATGAGTTTTTTTATTCATCGTTTTAATTCCAATATTTGCCTTAAAATGCCTGTAATGATGCGTTTTCTGTGTAAATATAAACATTTATTTCAGTTATTTCTCATTGTTTGCAGATGGAAGAGGAGTTGAAGCTAATGCTAAAGCTACAAACAGGTGCAGAAGAACTGTAAACATAAAAAACACAAAATCAGATTTATTGCATTTTTCTAAAACAATACTTTTCTATTTGAACGAAAATCTGTATAATATGTATAATGTATTGAAGCTTATTTAAATTTAGAGACTGGCTTTAAAGAAAATAAAGTCAAGTTTTGGGGCAAAATTCTACTTTTTTTCTTATAATTTTGAGTATTAACTCAAAATTTGACTGTAAATCACATAACTTCGACTCTTTAGCTGAATTTTTTATTTTTTTTAATCACAATTTTGTTTATTTATCTCAAACTTTTGACTATATTATTTAAAAATATTGCCTGCTATTGCATCACTTTGAATTTTTACCTCAACTTTAATCATTTGTGTCAAAATTTTGACTTTTGTAGTCATTATTTTTACTTTTCATCACAAAATGTTGACTTCTTATATCTGGATTCGACTTTTTAATTTAAGATTTGTACTTTCAGACTAAATTTGACTCAATATGAGCCGAAAAAAAAAAAAAGAAGAAATCTCACTCCTGGTCCTTTAGTCGTGTATAAAGTTTTAATCTGTGATTTATTTTGATAATTCACTTCACTGTGCTTATTTTTTTTTGTGTAAATTTCACATAAAATTTCTCAGACTGACTTAATAAAGGTTTCTCTTAAAGTTAAGATAAAGATATTTATGTTTTTGGACATGTAAAGTCAAGTTTTGGGGCAAAATTCTACTTTTTTTCTTATAATTTTGAGTATTATTAACTCAAAATTGACTGTAAATCACATAACTTCGACTCTTTAGCTGAATTGTTTTATTTTTTTGGCTTTTTGTCTCAAACTTTTGACCATATTATTTAAAAATATTGACTGCTATTACACCACTTTGAATTTTTAACTCTAATTTCATCCTCTTTGGTCTCAAAATTTTGACTTATGTTGTCATTAATTTGTCTTTTCATCACAATATTTTGACATTCGATCTGAAACTTTCACCTTTTATCACCAAATGTTGACTTCTTATTTCTGAATTTTACTTTTTAATTCAAATTTTGACCTTTGACCCCAAAAAATCTCACCCCTGGTACTTTAGTCGTGTATAAAGTTTTAATCTTTGACTTATTTTAATAATTCACTTCACTGTGTTTATTTTTTAAATTTCACATAAACTTTCTCAGACGGACTTTGAGGAAGTTTCTGCTGCTTCAGGCTTTAAGTTTTCGTCTTTTCTGTTTCAGAATTTCCCGTCATGACGGCGTGAAGTCGACGGCGTGAAGTCGACGGCGTGAAGTCGACGGCGTGAAGTCGACGCCGTGAAGTCGACGCCATGCTGTCCCACATCACAAAGTCGTGGCGTCTTCCCAGAAGCTGCTCTGCTTTCCTCAGGAGTCGAACCATCAACCCCGCCCCTCGCAGCCTCTCGTGGTCAGCTGACGGCGCCGGTCTGGTCCTGGTCTCTAAGTCCACTGATGTTTTCGAGAACCTGGCTCTGGAGGAGTGGATCGACGCTCACGTGGATCTGCAGCAGCGCGGCGTCCTCCTGCTGTGGAGGAACCAGCCCGCCGTGGTCATCGGGCGCCACCAGAACCCGTGGACTGAGTGCAACCTGCCCGCCATGAGGAGGGCGGGGGTTCCTCTGGCTCGCCGGCGCAGCGGCGGGGGGACGGTGTACCACGACCTCGGGAACCTCAACTTGACGTTTTTCACCTCGAAGAAAGGATACGACCGCCACAGGAACCTGAAGGTCGTCACGCACGCTCTGAGGAGGATCAGGCCGCAGCTGGACGTCCACGCCACCGAGAGATTCGACATCTTACTGAATGGACGCCTGAAGATCTCAGGTGAGTCTCAGGTGAGAGGAGCTGATGTTTACGTGTTCTCCGTGTTGTTGATGTCACGGCGTTGCGTCCGTTCACAGGAAGTGCGTCCAGGCTGAGCAGGAAGTCGTCGTACCATCACTGCACGCTGCTTCACTCCGCCGACCGCTCCGCCCTCTCAGACATGCTCCGCCCCTCCTGCCCGGGGATCCTCAGCAACGCCACGCCCAGTGTCCCCTCACCTGTCACCAACCTCCTTGACCACGCCCCCTCTTTAAAGTGGGAGGAGCTTCTGGAGGCTCTGACGCTCCAGTATAACACGGGTACTGTCTCTTTAAGACTCTAAACTCTCTGTGGTGAATTTCGTTCTCATCTTCTTTTCCTGACGTTTTCTTTCAGAGTTTGGCTTCAGCTCAGCAGCGACCTCCGTTGACCCCGCTGATGAGGCTGCGTTTCCTGGTCTGAGCAGGATGGAGGCGGAGCTTCACAGCTGGGACTGGACGTTCGGTAAGACGCCGAAATTCTCCCTCCAAACCGTCCTGGACTTGACGGACAGTCGCTCTCACGCTCGCAGCTCCGCGAAGCTGCACATGAGTATAAAGAACGGGGTGATAGAGAGCTGCGAGCTGGACGTCCCTGCAGACTGGCTTCCTCACGGGCTGGTTGGCGAGCTGAGCGGCGTGCTGGTCGGGGAACGCTTCTGTGGTCATCGAGCAGCTGCGGCGGTCGCCGTGCTGCTTCGATCTGAGAGCGAGAAGCTGCAGGACAGACTGACAAACCTGTGTGACGCTGTGGTGTCTGCTATGGGCTGAAAATTAAAAAAACAATCACGAGGAGGTTAAAAAGCGTAAACAGTAAATCAAAAATCAAAAATGTGTGAACGTGTCCTTTAAAAAAAACCTGTGGGTAATAAAAGGTGTTTTGTTAACACTTTGTCACTTGTGTATATCCTTTCCAGAAAGCTAAATCACTCTATTTTGTCATTTTTAAACCAGTCTGTTCTTTTTTTTTGGTGTTTGTGAAAGTATTTTAATATTTCTACTGTTTTGGGTCAGAAAGAAAAGACAGGAACAAAGTTTTTTCCCCTGTTTTTATTTGCAAAATTGCAAACACAAACTACTTTGCATTAAAATCTGATGCAGATATTAAACAAAACAAGGGCACAGGTGAATATTCAATAAAATCTGCCTCCTTAAACTTGTTATGATTGCACTTCTTGTTGTTTTTTTTTGCAAATTATTACCCAATTAAGATGCTTTCTGACTATTTCACCTATTGTATCTGCCTTATGACAATTTTTGCCACCTTCCATGTATTTTTATTGCTGCATCTTGATGTTTTTTGCCACTTTTTTACTCCATTATGCTACTTTTAGACCATTTTTCCGCTTTAAACTTATTAATATTGCTCCTCCTTGTCTTTTTTTTTTGCCTCTTTCCCCCTTAGATTGTTTCTATTGCAAAGATAGTTTTCACCTATTTTTGCTGCTTTTTGACTTATTTTTATTGCTTCTTCTTGCTGCTTTTTGCCAATTTTTTACTCCATTATGCTTCTTTTAGACCTTTTTTCCACGTTAAACTTATTAATATTGCTCCTCCTTGTTTTTTTCTTTTTTTTCTTTTTCCCCCTTAGATTGTTTCTATTGCAAAGATAGTTTTCACCTATTTTTGCTGCTTTTTGACAATTTTTGCCACCTTAAACTTATTTTTATTGCTTTTTCTTGCTGTTATTTTGCCACTTCTTACCCAATTATGCAATTTTTGGACCATTTTTCCACGTTAAACTTATTAATATTGCTCCTCCTTGTCTTTTTTTTTTTTTTTTTTTTTTTTTTTTTTTTTTTTTTTTTTTTTTTTTTTTTTTTTTTTTTTTTTTTTTTGCCTCTTTTCTCCTTTGATTGTTTCTATTGCAAAGATAGTTTTCACCTTTTTTTTGCTGCTTTTTGACTTAATTTATTGCTTCTTCTTGCTGGTTTTTGCCACTTTTAAACTCCATTATTCTACTTTTAGACCATTTTCCACGTTTAACTAATTAATATTGCTACTTCTTGCTGTTTTTGCCTCTTTCCCCCTTAGATTGTTTCTATTGCAAAGATAGTTTTCACCTATTTTTGCTACTTTAGACCTTTTTTCCATGTTAAACTTATTAATATTTCTACTTCTTGCTGTTTTTTGCCAATTCTTACCCAATTATGCTGCTTTGTGACAATTTTTCCCACCTCAAACTTATTATCATTGCTTCTTCTTGCTGTTTTTTGCCACTTCTTCCCAGTTATGCAACTTTTGGACCATTTTTACACTCATTAATATTGCTCCTCCTTGTTTTTTTTTTGTTTTTTTTTGCCTCTTTCCCCCTTAGATTGTTTCTATTGCAAAGATAGTTTTCAACAGTTTGTCTCTTTCGTTGAGTATTTTAGAAAACACTTTAAAAAAATTACGCCTGGTATTGTGACTCATTTCAGGTGAAAGAAAGATTGCACTGTGTGACATCAGGGTATTGCACAGCCCTGATGAAATTTTATGGTTTTGTAGTTTTTATGGTGACTGTGGGTCGGGGAAAACGCCTCGGAGTGAGACGTCACGGTGAGCTGTTGAATAAACGATCTTCGCCGGATGAGAGCCGTCGTGTGTGTCGGCTAACGGAGAAACCCGGAGAACCTCAGCGGCAGGATGGGGAAAAAACAGAAGAAAACCGGGGAGGACAGGTAAAGAAACACAACCTGCTCACACATGTACGTGTCCTCTGTGACACCTGAGGAGCGCGAGCTTAACGGCCCCTGTTCTCAGGTGAGAACGGGCCCGCGAGAGCTGTTAGCTCCGCGGTGGCTAATTGAGATGCTAACCACGCGTCAGTTACAGTGTGTGTGAGTTTGTGCAGGTGTGTGTGCGCAGGTGAGAGTGTTCACAGCCTGAAAACGGCTCCCAGTGAATCACACCGGGCTCACCTGGCCTGTTCGCACCTGTAAAGTGTCAGTTTATAGGTGTTAGCTCCTGAATTAGCCTCGTTAGCCGGAGCTTTAAATGAGCCGGCTGCTAAATGCTAAGCTAAGTGCTAACAGGCTGTTTCTAACTCCTCACTGAGGTTTATTTATTTTTTTTATTTCTGAGAGAAACAGAGAATTAAACACAGAGCTGTCACTGTCAGGGCCTCACCTGTGTGTGTGCTCACGAGCTTCAAACAGCCACAGGTGTGAGTGACTGCAGCTAAGTGTTATCACCTGTTAATGTGACAGGTACAGTGATGATGTCATTGTGGGTAAACCACCATAAGTTCAGTTTGACCCTCACTCACCTGAGCCTGGACACACACAGGTGAAGGTAGAGTCATTATAAAGACACATGACTTACTGTTACAAAAACAGGGTCAAAAAACTTATTTTTAAAAAACATATTTCTGAGAGAAGAATTATGTTTTCTAACAGATTTCAGTAGATGACCAACATTTCAAAGATTTTAGGTTCATTATTTTTTAGTATTTTTAATTTGAGCACCCAAAAATGTCAGGTGGTGCAACCAAATATATGAAAATATATTTATATGTTCCTGTTATTTTTTCTGTGTGAAATTATTGGCAAGTATCTCTCAAGTGTCTGTAGTGACTCATACATTTATATACATTATTTGTGAATAAGATAAATAATTTGATGTTAAAATAACATTTCACATTATTACATTGGTTGTTCCACCGGACATGGAAATTGTTCCAGTCACCAATGAAGTGAAAAAACCTTTTTTATCAGTATTTCAGAGAAATCTACAAACTTTTCCACTTGGTCACAAATGTCATTTGGGCTCCTCTGGCTGATGCAGTTTCCTGTTTCCTGTTTTATTCTCTTCACTTTAAAATAAAAGTCTAATGTTACGGTTGCACCACCCTGACATTTGA
>RPOG01002689.1:0-84154 GCA_008086565.1 Thalassoma bifasciatum
GCCTCTCTCCCCCTCAAAAACCTCTGCTCCACCTTCATTTGGTTCTCTGATAAAACATGACAGTGAGGAGCTGAGGATGTGTGATAACGAGAACACCCCAGCTTGTGCCTCTGATGCAATCACTAAATTCACATTTGTGGCTTCAGCTTTGATGATAACATTCAAGTCACAGATAACTGCCATGGCGAGAAAAAAGACAGGAAAAAAAGTACAACAATGATCAGACGAGAGGCTCAGACTGGGGCGAACTCTTGAGAAAATTGGTATTCAGAGAAGAGCCTCCATCCCCAGACTGCTGCATGTGTAAACACAGGCAGGGATGATGGAGTAGATTTGTTGTTGCAGGGCAGCTCCCTCCTACTGGAAACCAGCTGCTCAGGTCAGGGATCAGACTGGGCAGGAGCGTGGCGGTGACACCGTCATGACAGCAGCTACCTGTAAAACACAAGCAGAGCAGACATCAGGCATCAATCACTCACAGACGGACAGAAACGCCGCCTCATGCTAAGAAAGTCCGCTCTCAGCCTGCATGAAGCTCACACAGGACGCTGAACTCTAACAGGAACCATCCCCTGGGCTTGTTATTCCCTTTCGTTTGTGAATTATTAATTGGTAAGAAACCAATTTGTTCTTCTTATTCTAAAAGTGTCACAGGTGGTGGGAAGTAATTTATGATTGGTGGTCAACAGCAGAGTTTTAATTAAGTCCGGGTCAGAGTTCACAGCGCTGGAGATGGAAGTGGTTCATTAATCACCAACTAGCAGACGAAGCAGCTACATGAAAGGCCAAAGCGCATCACTTTATCTGGATTACTGTTAATAGTTTGCCAACAGGAAACACGTCGATGGACTAAACCCTGAGAGGATGAAGGATTTAAAGAATCATGTTAGCGTTTAATGAGGAGACAAAGTGAAATCTGATCAAAAGATGGAGTAACAGTCATTCATTGGCCTCTCAATTGGCACCAAATAAAATATAATTGTGCAGATCTCTCTTTTATGTTCAGCTGTTATCAGCCCTGCTTCATTGAGCCGGGTCTTTTAAAGATACACTTAAAGATATCAAACTGACTTTGAATAGTCCAAGGTCAATTTGATGATGATCTTTGGAAACAACATAAAATAATGAATAGTGTGTTCGTCTAATTAACAACACCTTTAATTTAACGAGTACATTACATAACATTATTGTTGTAAGACATTAATGTTGGCAGTTTATCTGATACTGTTGTGAAAAAAATGTAATCTGTACATGAATAAATGTTGTTGCCTAGTGAACTGATTGGGTTTAGATTTTGGATTGGGCTTCAATGAACTCATCGTATCACCTCATGAGAAGCTGAGCTGCCCTGAAGCTCTGACCCTGCATGTGCCCAGTGACATTAAAATACTGATTATATTCCAGATTTTACCCTAACTTCCTTCCTCTATGTTTTTTCATTATTAAAATCATCAAACAAGTCATCACTGACCTCCTCTTCCCATACAAACAGATGTATTGATGTTGTTACCGAAGACAGTTTACCATTCATATATTTTTAGTGTCTTTAATGCCATCCTTTCGTAAGAAGCTTTGCTGAAGTTAGTCGGAGCCTCAGTTAAGTTTTGGCCCAAGTGGCAACCTCCAGCTGCCAGAAATGAAGCCAATTCAGAAGTTTTACATACTGCATTGAAAACAAGCTGAAAAAAGCAGAAAACATAAACGTTTACCCTGTGCCAGGGGTACATTATTTAGAAAATCAACATTAAAAAAAAAAAAAAAAAAAAAAAAAAAAAAAAAAAAAAAAAAAAAACCTCAGCAGCAGTGTCCACATCTTATTGACTTTTCAGACCCCTTTAGTAACCCCTTTAAAAAAAAAAAAACAAAAAAAAAACCTCCAGAATTCAAAATAGTGGCCATTTTTCCAAACTGTTGCCAGAGTTATTAGTATCTTATGCTATTTTTCAAAATAAAAAAGGCAACAAATGACAAATTCGGCAACTTTTCTGGAGATTGGAGACTCTGAAACAAAAAGCAGGTATCGCTCTAACTCTTTTCAGTGAGCAGCAAGTGCTGACGTGAGGCCCTTCCCTATCCAAAACACTCACAGGTGGACAAGTCCTTCACACAATCCCTCTCAGCTGCAGCTAGAGCAAGCAACTGCTCGTGTTTCTCTCTATTAGGTTACTTTTGGTGTTCCTAAGCACCGATAAGGGAGGTGGGTTCATATTTAAACAAAAAAAAATACAGAAGAAAGTTAATTTTTGGTTATAAATAAACTTCAATTTTTCACACACTTTGTGTCCCTCCCAGGATGTTATTATTCTGTCCTGTGGGGTTCCTGACATTTACATTCAAACCTTGTTATTATTGTATATCACAAATGTTTCCAATCAGCTCACTTGTCTGACAGGTGGGCACCCTGCAGCTGTAGTTTGCCTCTTGAGCTTTACATTTTCAGTGTGGCTCTGATCAGCAATAGGCCTTAAAACTTTGTGTCAGGAATAAATCTGTGATGTAAACTAGACTGTGTCCTTATATTAAACAGTCTATGGCAGTGATCATCAACTGGCGGCCCGCCAAACCGTCCAATCCGGCCCGCGACTGGAATCCAGAATTGGTTGACTGTGGTGTAGGTGATAGGAGCCTGACTCATAAAGGCAAAAAATGCCTCAAGTTTTGTAATGACATGGAACGATTTATGAAAAATAAGCATCAAATAACAATGTTATGCCAAAATTTGATATCGTTTTATTTTTTATTTGAGGGTCCGGCCCCCAAGGTGACTGTCAGGTAAAATTACGGCCCTGTGATAAATATAGTTGGTGACCCCTGGTCTATGGTTAGGATGAGGTAAAAAGGTGAGCCTTAGGTTTATTTGCAGAAAGTAACAGAGCGCACAAGTGTCATTTAAATCAACCATGACCTTATGTGGGCAAAACTTGTAAGTTGAGATTTTGAAATAACTCACCCCATTTAGAGTGTTCTGATAGAGAAAAGCACCACTTAGACCAAGTTTAGACCAAATATTTTGTAGTAGGCTTTAAATGTGTTTATTGATCCTGGAAAAATAAAACAACAACAACAACAACAAAATCATCTTTCCTGGCTTTGTGTGTTTGTGGTTCAGGTGTTTCCACAGCCAGCCTCAAGTGGTTGCTGAAGGAACTGCAGTTTTAAGCACTTTTGCATTAGTGTCATATTTACATGGTGGGTTGCCAACTATTTGTAACCCTTTTTAGATTGTTCAAATTAGGTTGTTCTGCAATCACTTGGGGAATCAAAATATGACAGACAACCAAGGCAAAAAGTGACTAAACCACACACTTTAAAATGATGTGATGCTTATTGCAGATTTTTTTTATTTTGGATGGCATCGCTTCTTCAGACTGAAACCTTTAAGAATACAAATAAAAAAGACAAATAAGAAAGAAACACCTTCCAGATAATCACTGAATGAGTTGTCTGCTGCAAGGTCTTTAATGACTGCTGCTCGGGAGTATCACTGAGTGAGAGTACCCACACACACCTCACACACACACACAAGCACAGTCCTTTTTTAATTATAAGAGAGAGAGAGAGAAAGGAGCCAGGCAAACTCAGGACTCACTCTTATCCTGTTACACGCTGCGGTTATTTTCATTTTGATTGAATTTTCATTTTGGTTCTCGGCCAAAACAAGTTCACAAAATAAAACTGAATTAAGACATTAAATATTTGTTTTTGTGTGACTGAAGGGCTTTCAAACTCCAGGTGATAATATAAATAGATTAGTAAATAAAACTGCTTCCAGAGCCGAGAGTTCAAACACCAGCTCAGTTTGTGTCGTTAGAGGGAAAAAAAATGCAAAACAAGAAGCTAAAATTAGAAATGTTTTCTAACCACAAATACAATCTGACTTCATACATAACAGATAGGATGATAAAGCCAGACAACACACAGGTTGACCACATCAATGCGTCTCTTCATCCACATCTGACATCAGCCCAGGACGGTTAGAGGAGGGGAGGGGGGTTTAAAAATTGAAAATCATCATCAGATTTGAGCAGCGATTGCCCAGATTGACACAGAAAAGTGTGAGCAAGAGGAAGGAAGGATGGTGCCAGAGGAGGAGGAGAGGAGGAGAGGAAAGAGAGAGCTGGAGGGGGGGAAGAAAGAGTGATGAGAGGAGTACAAAGTTTGACAGCAGAATGAACACGACTACACTGCAGAGCTCGTCCATGAAAAGACCTAAGGCGTCCGTCAGATTGGTGATTTTGTGCCCGTCTGCACAATGTTCCCATCCCCACCGACTGGACGGACGCCAGTTTAAGGGGCGAGGAGGTGGATGGAGACGATTTATGTCATGGTCGATCTGTGTGTGTGTGAGTGAGTGAGTGTGTTTTGGGGCAGTGTGTGTAAAAAGAGAGATGTAAAGATGGTTCTTTGTGGAGATCAGAGGCTGTTGGGTGACTGCGTCTGCTTGGCTCACACAGTCACACAGTCACACAGTGCTGCCAGTCAGGGCCACATCAAAGCTCTGTCTGCCTGCCACCAAAGAGAGCACCCTCCCTCTATATCCGGACAACACACACACACACTCTCACCCACACACACACTTCTGAAACCACATTCATCGCACTGCCCTGTTGGCAGGGGACCTTCACTTTGACTTGCTCTTTGTCGTAACCTTTACCTCAGCCCTGGAGACTCATTTTTTATTTTTGCAGTCCATCTCTGCTTGTATCTTTAGAACCTCTACCAAAAGCTTTTTTTTTTTTTTAATGGATCATATTGGCCCAGTCCTGTTTCACTCACTCCATCACCGCTCAGACAAAGAACCCCCCTGGAGGGTCGTGCCCACTTAAAGGACTTTTAGTGCAAGCAGCACCCACAAACTCCATTTCAGCACTTCTCAGCACGATTTGCTGCATGTTTGCTTTCATTTTAAAGCATCTTGACGAAAATCGGTGAAAAACTACTGAAATCACTGTTAGCAGAAAGAAGTTCGGACTTGAATATTGTACAATGAAGAATTCAGTGTGGTGCCTTCAATCTCTTTGAGACCTTCACTATTGTTGTTGACTTTATTCATATAGCAACCTACAGGAAATAGTAGCCAGAAACCACAGGAAAAGAGCTTGTGACTTCCAAAATAAAACAAACCATGTCAAACTTAGATTGTATTTTGCTTGACTAGGGCAATAAATGGACATAACAGCCGGAGACACGCCAGAAGTCAACAGGTTTAAGGTTTTGCAGACCAAAATGAATGAACAGAAACTTATGTATGGAGTGGGGAGCACAGGAACTCCTTGCTCTCGCGACACCAACTGTCAGTCAGCCCTGTGGCTACGCGGACGTAACACGCAGCTGGTGTGAGTTGACACAAGCAGCAGAGATGCAATACAGATGGGTGCAGTGTATTTCCCCTGTAAGAACATTGGTTCAGATAATCAAGCAAAAATAACATTATTATTATTATTATTATTATTATTATTATTATTATTATTATTATTATTATTATTAGTTAAAGCTGTAGGCTGTTATCCTGTATTTTTGACACACAAATTATATATTATAATATTTAGTGTGTGCTCACATTATTTATGCCCACTGCTGCATAAGTGGGTCGGGGCACCCCAGTCTGAAAAGTCTGGACACGCCCCTGCGCCCCTGCTTGTTTGCGTGCACGTTATGTTGCTTTGCTCATCAACAGGTGAATTTATGCTGAACAAAGGGTTCAGTCGGTGGAATTAACAGAGTTACAGTGAAAGTCACGACTCAACTTTTCTCCAGGTGAAAGTCAAAAATCTTCTCAGACATCTATGCAGTGTGCCGCTCTCTCTCCTGCTTAAATGAATGCGGATCGCCCATCAGCAACCGTCTCCCTTCCTGTAACTAACTCTCACAATCTTGATCCATTATCCATCCATATCACCAAAAAGAGGAGGTTTTCTTTGGTGGGATAGTAGTGTTCTGAGAAAAACTGATGTGTATTTCTTCATTATCGTAAAGCAAAAAATGATCACAGTTCATTTTTGAAGAGCAGCAAGTTTTTCACACATGTGTCAGTCGCACCAATAATAATCTTCAGGTGAAGCAAAAAGGACCAAGGTCTTTGTGAATGGTTCAATAAAAGGTTGCAGAGGTGTGGTTCTGGATGTGATTGGATCATTGTTTTCTAATGGAGTTCAGTGACATTCCTGATCATTCCATTGAAGATACTTCCTATTGATATTGACCATGTTTCTATTGGAATAAATATTATTATCATATTATTTTCCTTATTCACACTTTCCATAAATGAGCATATTGACAGACTAAGGTGAGGGCATTATCTACAGTTCATAGCAATGGGATGTGAAACACAGGGTTCCCAGGGAATTGAAACATAGCAGACAAACTGCCAACACAGAACTGAAAAAAAAAAGAAAAATTAAATAAGAGTCCAAATAAAAATAAACTGTTGTCCCATCCCTGGTTACACCATTGTGCAGCCTTGTGTACCTGTTCACTTCAGACCGACATCAGTTCAGTCTGTTAGGGCTCAGAGTTTGTGGTTTGGGGTTTAGGGAGATATTGAGATTCAGCCTGTGTTTTTGCAATCAGGAAACTAAGCACTGGGGACACTGTGTCACATCTAGTTTGAACAGGAAATGGACTCTGCAGGTGTAGGGAAAAAAAAGTAAGTGGACATGGTTCCTTATTGCTTTTATTCAGAATGTATGGTTTTAAAATGATTATTAGCTCTACTACAGCAGTTATGGCTCTTCTTCATCTTTTTACACTTCACTTTGGACCGTCACCACTTCATACAGACGTTACATACGTATGAATTGGTCCCAGTGGTCTAAAAATGGTTTCTTCACATTTTGTCATAACAAAATCACAGCTCTGCTACAGGTGATCCACCAATAAAACATAAAAATACAGTGTCTGCATTAGTAGTTGTTCTATCAAACATGATGGAATCAGAACTCTGTGTGAGGTAAAGAGAGAAAAGATTTCACACTGACTGAAAGCTGGAAATCTGTCTGCCATAACAGACTGGTACCAGGTAAGTGAACCAATTACTTTATCATCAAAAAAGGTGCTGAAGCTTCCGCTGTATTTGCTGGCGTGATGACAGGGATATGCCTGACTGAATATTCTTTCTAATTAGTTTATGATTTCATGCATCTTTATCTAATTGAAATCCAACACACACTGTTTATATTTACATCCATTCATTATAAGGTTTCACAAACCTTGAGAGACAGGTGATTTCCTCTCTGTAAAGAAGAGTCTATGAATGATTCCTATGATAAATCTTTAACTGGATGGTTTAAATTGTGTGAAGTCAGTCAAAGTTATTTCACATTACTGGAATAATCAGGCAGAAGCCACTTTTTGAGTTACACCTTGCTAGTACCGAGTTGAAGTCCCTTTTGTGTCCAGGATTCTTGGTGTTTTTCCAGATTGTGGATTCAGAGGCTCTAATCCAATCCAAATCGATACAGACCCAGTAGGTCGCTCAGAACCATCCTGCCCCGTTTCCTGGAGCACGGTGTCCAGATGCAAGGAGCTAATAGCTGAAATCAATCACAGCACAAACTGGGTCCATGGCACTGCCATTGATTGTCAGTCAGCAGCAGGATGAATCACATCTCTGTGATGTTGTGGAGACTGAGCCAACATGGTGTCCATGGAGAGTGAAATGTTCAGGGCTCCTCACAGGAGTCACAGATCTATGGGTGGATGTGAGTTATTGAGTATATAAAGTCAAAGACTGAGTGAAGAAATGTGAGCAAAATTGTGGTTATGGACATAAAGTTGTGCTCATAAGTTTACATACCCCAACAGAATTTATGATTTCGTAGCCTTTTTTCAGAGAATATGAATGATAACACAAAAACTTTTCTTTCACTCATGATAGTGGTTGGGTGAAGCCATTTATCAACAAACAGCCATGTTTTCTCTTTTAAATCTCAATGACAACTGACCTACCAAAATGACCCTGAGCAAAAGTTTGGTGATTATGGCCTGATCTTTTTGCTTATAATCAGTTTGTCTATATATAAGATCAGTGAGTTTCTGAGCTCCTGACAGATGCTTGCATCTTCCATCCAGTGCTGCACTGACATTTTTGGATAAAGACCCATTGGGAAAGCAAAAGAAATGTCTAAGGATCTGAAGGAAAGGCTAATCCACCTGTATAAAACAGGAAAGGGATATAAAGAGATATCCAAGGAATTAAGGATGCCAATAATCAGTGTCCAAACCCTAATTAAGAAGTGGAAAATGATGGATTCCGTTGAAACCAAACCACAGTCAGGCAGACCAACAAAAATGTCAGCTCCAACTGCAAGGAAAATTGTTAGGGATGCAAAGAAAAACCAACAAATAACTTCAGCTGAAATACAAGACTCTCTGAAAAAAATGTCAAGATGCACAATAATGAGGCACATGAGGAAAAACAGGCTCCATAGTCAAGTCGCCAGAAGAAAGCCATTCTGACACAAATGCCTCAAAGTGTCCCCCTTACAATACCCCAAACAGCACAAAGACAAGCCTCAAAACATCTGGAACAAAGTCATTTGGAGTGATGAGACCAAAATTGAACTTTTTGGCCACAACCATAAAAGTTACATTTGGAGAAGAGTCAACAAGGCCTATCATGAAAGTCACACCATTCCAACTGCGAAACATAGAAATGGATCACTGATGTTTTGGGGTTGTGAGCTACAACAGCACAAGAAACTTAGTCAAAACTGATGGCAAGATGAAAGCAGCATGTTAACAGAAAATACTGGAGGAAAATTTACACTCATCAGCCCAGAAGCCTCGCATGGGATGTACTTGGACGTTCCAACATGACCATGATCCAAAACACAAGGCAAAGTGAACCTGCCATTGGCTACAACAGAATTAAGTGAAGGTTCTGGAATGGCCATCTCAGTCTCCTATCCTCAATATCATTTAGCCACTCGGGGAGACCTCAAACCTGCAGTTCATGCAAGACGGACCAAGAATTAACAGAACCTGGAGGCTTTTTGTCAAGAAGAATTGGCAGTTTTACTATCTAAGAAAATAAAGACTCATCCACAACGACAACAAAAGACTACAAGCTGTTATTGATGTTAAATACAAGGTCCTAAGAACAGGGGTATGTAAACTTTTGATCGGGTTCATTTTGGAAGTTTATGTTGTTATTAGGATTTAAAAAGAGTAAACAGTTGTTTGTTAATAAATAGCTTCATCCAACCTCTAACTATGAGTGAAAGAAAAGTTTTGTGTTTCCATTCTTGTGTTTCATATTCTCTGAAAATGGCCAAGAAATCATGAATTCTGCTGGTATACATAAACTTTTGCGCACAGTTGTAACTTAGATGTTTTCCAGCCTGAAGCTGACCAACTGTTGATTCAGTTCACTCTCAAGTGTTTTTTTCATCCTTGAATCACTGACATAAAATTTAAATAAAGTCAAACTGTCAGATAATTTCCCTCAGATGCTGAACTGAACTAAGAGGCGTGAGACCTGTGGGCACAAATGATAATGAGCTCCCACACCATCTCTTCTCATCTCTTTGTTTTCCGGCTGGATGTCAAAAGGTTTCCTCCGTTTCTTTTCACCTGCCACAGATCACCCACACCTTCCCTGCAGAGTTTCACACACAGTCGTGGGGCTCAGTGGGGAGGCCTGTACACACTCAGAGTGGAGCTGTGGGTTTCTTTGAAGTGTTCCTTCTTTTCATGGAATACATATGATTTCATGAATATGTTTTGCATTGTTGATTCATAGTTAACCCCCCAGTCACTAACACTTTGTAGTCTGACACTTGTTGCATTGAAATTTACTAAAGATGAGACAATGATGCTGCCTCCAGGCTTGAGAAACTCTTGTATGATAGAGTTCTCATGATACCAGATCTTTAAACTTTGATACAATGCCAGGGAAAAAAAAATCCAACATATGCTAATACATTGATGAAAAATGGGCTTTTGGACACCCCAAACGTGGTTATTATGTTACTTTTAGTTTTAAAATGGGCATTACCCTGCTATGGAAGTGGAAAAGAAGTAGAGAGAAAAGCATCACAAGGACCAGGTGGCATCATTTGTTGACCTGGGAGTGACCTCGGCTGCAAGCTATTAAAATTGATCAATTAATTTCCTAATACTTGCTCAAAAATCCAAACCTGTCTATAAATTGATCAAAACAGTTTGTTTTCACAGTGGTACCCAATCTCTCCCAGACTTCCTGAAATGATGAGGTCATGACATGCCCCCTAATTGCATTGTGACATGTTGCAAGGGTGGGCCTCAATCACCAAAGTCTGCCCATGGCTCCCCCAGAAGGCTGGCCAATCAGAGGAAAGGGGGTCTGAAGAAGAGCCTTAACTCTGGAACACTGTTGGACATGTGAGACTTATCCGGTGAAAGTTATAAGAAAAATGTAATTTTTTTTTTCAATGAAAAATAATGGTAAAAATATTTAATACTTGAACACTGACACTGGGTGAAAATCCCCAGAGCATGTGCTTGTTGAAGAAAAAGGATGAGAGCAGGTAAAAATGAACACACATACCACATGAACGCAACATAATGAAAATCATGTGGTGGAAATCGCCTGGTTATAGTGTTCCAGGGTTAAAGGTAGGGTCTGTAGGAATGTTTGCTACTGTTTATAAACACAACATACCAACTGAGCTTCTCCTCTGTGGCTTAGTGCCAGCGGCAGCGCACACCCACTACATCCAACTACAGCTACAATGAACACACTTACCAGCCCAGTGAGCACCTGCAGCATCCCATTTCTGTGTGGAAGAGCCATACACCTGACTTCCTACAAGTAAATAAGGTACCATGAAAATATTGTATCATTCTTTCTCTGTTATGGCAGCTATCATAGCCGCTTGGGATAGCATCTTCCATTCACTATCATCACGCCAAGTAACTTGCGCACTGGGGGCACTGTGATTGGCTCGGGTCATAGTCCAGAGACAACCAAAGCCTCAACAAACAGGCAGAGGACACGCTGACAAACATGTATGATTGAGCAGGATTGTTCCCGTAAAAGTTGACATTTAGTTTTGTAGGAAAATCCTGCAGACCCTACCTTTAAGGAAACAGCAGCTAAAATGGAACATTTTGGGCACAGGCTGAATTAAGAGTTTTCTTCACATGTACAAGGGAGATTACGACAACCATGAAGACAAAACATTTTCAAAAAAAAAAAATGCTCTAGCCTCATTTACATAAACACTTGAACACAGACATTAAAATTGAGAACACAAATCGTATATGACCGATTTCATCTCTGATGTTCTCATTTTATCAAGTGACTGGTTCGTGTTAGAAATGGACTTTCTCAAAATAACTTCAACACTCTTCACACTGCCTGTATCATAAAACACTTACAAAGAGTGTGAGTTTGTGTCTTCTGTATTAAAAAGCTGATCCTAATTTCAGTAAATCTAGTTTCAGGATTCAGGTAAAACAGGATCATGTTTGCATCTCTGTCACTCAGTACAGGTTAACCCTATAAAACCAAACACATCATATTTGATACTTGAGTTCAAAGACCTCTATCTCATCAAAATGAAAAATGGTTTCTTTAAAAACTTGTTAAAAATATTTTTAAAAACTTATTCTACCACCTTGAGGATTGTCATATCACTACAGTCAGCTGAAGTTGTATTTTGGCCCTTTTCAAAATGTCTGCTCTCATGAAATCATCCACTCACCTATTATAAGGAAAATAATTTCTTTATTTTCAAGAAGTTGCAGCAAGAATAACATAAAAATAAGTGTTTTCTGCATGAAATAAATGCATATTTACAAAGAAACTTTAATAAAATAGATAAAATAGTACGCAAAATTGCCCAGTGTGTCAAATGTGATACAAGAAACATATCATGAATGAAATAATAAAGCAATACTTTTTTATGGATTTCGTTAAAGGAGTTAATAAACATCTCAGTTCCAAAAGAATTGGAAATTTCTGACTATTTCTTGATAGGTCTGGCTTTACAGGGTTAAACGTAATATCATCCAACAAACCTTTACCATCAGTGACAGGTAATATCCTCCACGCTGTCACTCTTTATTATTGTTTTACATTAACACAACAAACAGTAACTTAATAAACCTTAGAGAATGGGGCTCGTAGATGCTGTTTCCCAAACGGTTAGAAACTGTGACTCTTGCTAACTTCTGCAGTCCGTGCTATGACACCGCTTCTGCTGCGACAGTGACGAGCGTTCAGACACTTTCAAACATCTAAACCTCTTCAATATGTCTCTGTGAGCCGTCCCTCTCTCCTGACAGTCTCGCTGTGATGAGATCCAGTATTAAACCCTCCGCCGTAGGATGACACTCATTCCACCTGTTAAGGTAATCAGTCAGCTTTAGGTAATCTCCCATCTCGGAGCTGTTAGCAGTGCATGCTGGGAGCTGGGCAGACAAACAGGCCTGTGAGTGTTTGTGTTCCGCGGCGCGGCGAAGGCGTCTGATTTGATTGGGGATTAAAGGTCACCGAGAAGTATTTAAACGCCGCTGCTCAACTTTTGAGGCTAATCATTCCTCTACAGCTGTGAGCCGGTGAAGTCGGCGGCGCTCTCAGATCACCGTTGTCACACTGCGTTGTCTCCCACTTTGCGGTGACAGAGCCCTACCCACCCAGGCAGTAATCCCCTGCAGCAAAGTTTGCAGTAAGCTGACGGCACGGAAAAAAAGATAAATAAGGATTTTCATTTTTCACCCCCGTGATGAAAAATTGCACTGCACTTTCTCCGTGTGCTGCATTTATCTCCGACTCTCTCTGATAGCTGTAATGTAACACAATGAACAAATGGTTTCCACCTTTGCTTTTCACACTCTCAACAAATGAAACTTATTTAAAATAATTATTCCCAACTTCCAGTCCGGGCACAAAGACATTTACCATCCGCTAAGCTCCTCGGCTACTTCAGCAGTGGCAGAATGAGTAAGTAATACGTCTGTAAGCAGAAGAAAGTTCTCCCACTTGGAGAAGAGAGATTGAGGACGTCAGTGACAAATGTCTTGCATTAACTTTGTTGTTTATTTTTCCCCCGAAGATGTGAAATAACCCTATTAAATCAAGTAGTCACTTGGCCATTAATCTCAATGCAGCTGACTAGTCCCTCAAAGCTAATGGGGTTTAGAATTTGCATGAGGCGAGTTTACCCACAAAGCTGCGCCTAAGAGGATTGCTGTTCAGACAGAGAGCTTATTGTCACACTTGTTCATAGACATGGATTAACGATACCAGGCCCAAAGAACTCCACTAACTGTGGCAGCAACTCACAAGTTCCCCTTCACTGGCTCAGATCTCCGTTTCAAAGGGACGGGGATCAGACAGTCTGCCGCATGCTTGGCATAAAACCTCATATTTGTTTAATTTCGACAAATATTTGTCCAAAGCCGGTTTGTTAAGCACAAATCTCCCTCTAAAGTCAAAAAGAGAGCCCAATATGACGATAGTTTTCATGTCTCTCTTTCAAACGATTCTTCAAAACTTCCCCTCCTGTTTCCTAAATATCAATTTCTCTTTCAATATTTATTTTCTGTCATATCACCGCAGCGCCGCAGTGCTCCTGGATTCCCGCTCTGTGTTGTCAACTTAGCTTTCTACATCATTTGAATAAGCCTCTTTCAGTGCGAGCGAGTGCACTGTGTTTCATAGAGACTAAAGCAGCTTTGGAGTCTAAATATAACACCCACTGCATTAATTCTTTCATATTTATCAGAGGGAAAAGGTGCTTCCAAACGCCGTGTTTAAGATTCAGCAGAAAAAAATAAAAAATACACAAGTAGCGCTCAAGTTCTGACAGTGTTTGATGAGCACACAAACACTCACACACACTCAGACTTCGCCCCCAGGACAGCACAAAGCCCTCCATATCCTCCGGAGAACATAAAACAATCTCTGTATCTTGTCTGCCACTGCCCACATTGTGTTGCCGATTCCACAGTGTGAATTACAATAGCAATCTGAGCGCTGACTCACTTGTTTGATAGCTGCTCAGGAGTGACAACAGGCGGTTATGAGACAACATGAGAATTGCAGTTTATTCCCTGGAGTAAAGTGTTGTGTCAGGGCTGTAACCGCAGTGTAATATAACTCTGTAGAGGGAGAGAGTGACGGAGAAAAGCACCCTGCTACACTTGGAGCGTGGAGAGAGAGAGAGATCACTGTGATGGTATTTCCTTTCACTACAACTTAAGATACATCGTTTTATAAATCTACCAATATGATTTATTAAAGTGTCCAAATTTTGTTACAAAAATTAGAACTGGGCCATTAATTGCAAATTAGATGAAATTGCACTATCCCCTGTTGCAATATTCTGATTGCAGACAATACAATTTTTCTACATCCTGAAATGTGTCAAAATATCTGATACAGTTTTTGCAGCAGATTTTCTGCTCTACACCAGAATAACTCAACCGGAGACAAACTTGAAAATTACCTTCACAAAAGAAACAAACTAAGTTGTAAAAAGAGGAAAAAACAGCAATGAGTAGCAATAAAACTTAGTGTGAGGTTGTAAAAATTGCCCCCCCCCCCCAAAAAAAAAGATTAAATTAGGACAAAACTTTTAAAAAAATTCAGAGATTAGCAGAAATGGTGAATAAAGTGAAGAAAAATAATGAAAAACGGTTTAAAAAAATGACCGAAGTCAACAAAAACCGGAAGAAAAGTGGGATCAAACTTAGCAAATGGTCAATTTTCTGCAAAAACAATGGTAATGAAAAAGGTCCAAAAATGGCAAAAAAAAAAAGTGTCAATAATGGGCAAAACAACAAAAAATGGCATTTAAATTAGGATAAAACCTGGAAATACTCAAAAAGTAGCAAAAAATGATCCCAAAGTGGTTAAAAAAAGAGTGAAGTGTGACTAAAATGGTCAAAAAGCAACACAATTTAGCAAGAAAAGTTTGGAGGCAACTTTAAAAAATTCAAAACTTATCAAAACTAGTGAAAATAGTGATGAAAGACAGTGAAAAATGGACAAAAAAATAGCCATAGTCAACAAAAATGGCAGGACACTTGGGCACAAACTTAGTCAGCAGTTTGCTATAAAAATATTTTAAAAAAGGTCGAAAAATGGCAAAAAAAAGTAAGTAAAAAGTGTCAAAAATGAGCATAAACAACAAAAATCAGCTTTTAAATGAGGATAAAACCTAGAAATACTCAAAAAGTAGCAAAAAAATAATCTAAAAATAGCAACAACAAAAAAAGAGTGAAATGTGACTAAAATGGCCAAAAAGCAACATTCAAAAATTATCAAAAATTGTGAAAAAAGGGATGAAAGACAGTGAAAGTGGTTAAAAATAGCCAATGTAAATATTTATGGCAAGACGCTTGAGATCAAACTCAGTCAATAGTCAGTCTGCTGCAAATAAAAATTAACCAAAAAAAATGTCCAAAAGTGGTACGAATGAGTGAAAAGTGTCAAAAATGAGCAAAACAACAAATATTGGCAAGGAAATCAAGAGTGAGTCTGGAAAATTCTTAGGGGGTGTCAAAAAATGGTCCAGAAGTGGCAAAAAAAAAGTTTGAAGTGACTACAATGGACTAAAAGCAGTCACCGTTGTAGTGGTAGTGGGTTGTTGTGCTGTAATTAATGTAAATGTTCATGTCCTACAGTGTTTGTTCAAAAACATATAAGATGGGAGCCTTGGAAAAATCCCATGCATACACAAAAAAATGAAGTTGCAATATAGGAATAATAATTGCAATTAGATACAAAGCCCTCTCTCTTTAAATGTCTCTTTTTACCCAGACATGTCCTCCTGTTTGGTGATACAATTATGTCCGGGGGGGTGGGGTGGGGGGGGGGGGGGGGGGGGGGGGGGGGGGGGGGGTCTAGAAATTCCCACAAATTTCCAGATTTGCTCTGACTGCTTGCACTGCACTTTCAGACAGAAAATGCAGTGGAAATGCACATTTACAAACAAATTGCAGATAAACAGTCGTATCCATCTGTTCACTATGGTAGTGACAGGTGGTGGGAGTTCTTTTTGATGCATATTTAGTCAAAGCTGTAAGATAAAGAGTCAAATTATGAGATGAGAGGTCAAAATTTAGTGGGAAGAATTCAAATTTAGTAGGTGGTGAAAAGTTGAAATATGGTGCTAAAAAGACAATAAAGTAAATTTTGAGATAAAGTTCCAACAAAAAAGTCAAAGCTATAAGATAAACCTTGAAATCTCATGTTCACAAAGTCAAATTCTGAGTTAATAGTCAAAATTATGATGGAAAAAAAGTATAAATTTAGCCTTTTTACTCTTTGAAACTTGATTATGGTTGCCAGTTTTTACCTTTCATATCTTTTACTTGCAAAACAGAGCTTCAGTTAATTATGTTTGCATCATACGTCTTATTATATGACTTAGTTCCAGCAGCTTGTCTGCTCGTTTTTTGCTGATGTGCTCTGTTGCTTTCAGAATATTGCTAAAAAAAAAATGCAACACTGTTTTCATCATGTTTATGAGACTTTGAAATCTTTGTTTCATTTTGTAAACATCACAAAAACCTTTCATTATATTAACTAATTCCTCAGGCTCTGTAGTATCCTGCTGTGTCAAACAGTCATTAGAAAGTGTAAACACAATAAGACTTTAATGTCTCTGCTAAAGTCTCACCCCACAGTCTCCTTATGACCAATTATGTGGATTTTTGTACAACACACCTATAACCATGTTAACTTATTCAACTCTGGTTCATTTATAGATTATTTCAAAGTCTTTGTGGACATTTAAACAGTCACGGTTTGTTAATCATTTATGCATTATCCACAAACTATTTTCACTGATAAACACACAAAGCCACAATGGAGACTCTAATCTCATTACAACTCCTTAGTGCAGAGCTGTAGTTCATACACCCAATTAAAAAATGCAGCTGAATATGTATAACTTAATTACTTGCATTTATTTCATCTTGATATGGCGACCAATTGATTGTACATAAACACTACTGTGAGTGATTTTTTTTTTTTTTTTCATTTGTGTTTTCACCTTAAAGAGGGGCTATTGTGCTTTTTTTCATGGCTTCATACTATCCCTCTGTTGCATATGTAGGATCTTTACATAACATACCTCTCTAAAAATCCTTGTTTTTCTCTCACTAGTGTTATGGAAAACTCTTGTTTCAGCCTGTCACTTCATTTTAGCTGCTGTCTCTTTAAGGCTACCTGCTCCACAAACCTGATTGGTCGGCCCTCTGGAGGCCTGTCAGGGATAGACCTATGGGCAGACCTTGGTGTTTGAGCCTCGCACTTATGTGCCATGAACCAGTGAGGAAATCCTTATGTGATGACCTCATCATTTCAGCACTTCTTGTGAAAATCTCTTGATAATTTTATATTGGACCATTTTGATCAGTTAACAGACAGATTTGGGGATTTCTACAACATATGAATATATAGAGGTTTGAAAACTTGCACCTGTTTAGTATCAGCTTCCAGCATTGTAACTTTATACTCACCTCTACAATAAAATTTTGTTGATCTTACAGAATACCCCCTCTTTAAACCACACTGATAACTTTAACTGCCTGTTTTTCCCCCAGTTTCAACTGATTCTTACTCTCATGTGTGGGACTGAGTTTTCAAAACAGCAGGACACTTGTGGACAATATTTCAAAGCACATTTTCCATTTGTTCTGAATTGAGTCATTCTCACTTATCCTCTTATCCTTTAATACTTGTGTGAAGCCAGGTATGTAGTGAGTCAAATCTCACGCCTTGGTGTAAAGAGGCTGAGTGGAAAGTTCTCGTGCAGAACTGTCTGAGCTCTGTCACTTACTTATGTTATTTGGGAGTAAACTCTGCATCATCTGAAAATCAGTTATTGCCATGAAAAGCTTACAGGGATGTCTGAAAACTGTGTAGTTGAGGGGAAAAATGCATTTTATAGAAAAACAGTGGTGGCAATGAAATCTGCTGCAAGTTTGACATTGTGCAACTGGTAAAAAAAAAAAAAAAGTGCTGCAAATACCTGATCAGTGCAATTTTAAATGAAAACATCTGCAGAAGTTTAACACCAAAAGTCTTTGATGGAAGTTCTTCTGTAGTACCTGCACATGCTTAAGTAAAACGGCTTCTTTTTTGAATGCTTGCCACATTTCCTTAAATGAATAACTTTAAGGCTGTTAAAGATCTGATCCCCTTATAAACCACAAACATAACATAATTTTAAAGTTTCAGGTGACTGAGTGAAGGCAGTTTTTGAATGTAATGGTACATCATCTAATAAGCCAAGAGCATAGTAGTGACCTTGTAATCACAAAAGCATGTAAGATGGATTCATTTTTGTATTATTATTGTTTATGAATGATCACAAACCTATAAAAGTGCAAAAGTGCAATAAGCTTAAAAACAGTTTTGACAATATTTAAAGGCTATCCTGCATTGGTTAGAAAAAATGTATATAACTGGTCTAAAAATAGATAATAAATACTTTGTTTTTGAAAATACCCAGCTACTTGAGTACAAGGCATAAGAATCCAGAGAAATGTTTTCACAAAAGCAATGAGAACCAGAAAACTTGAAAAACATAGAAATAATTTTCCAGCCCTCAGGCAGCACTGCATTAAACGACAGACGTGACTGTAAATTGCTGCATTGGGACAAAATTAACAAAAAAAAATAAAACAGCCACTTCACTCATGAATTTTGGTTAAAATTGTGCCATGCAAAAAGGTAACCGTAAACAAACATAAATGGGAAATGTTAGCAACTTTTCTGGGTCTGAGCTCATTTAACCCTCTGATGCATGAATTATGAAAGTCAGGATTTTTCCCTTGAGTGTTTTTATTTGTCTTTAGGCATGAAAAAAAGTTTTACATTTTTTCCCCAAATATTTGTAACCAAGCATTCTACATAAAACAGTATGAACTTAATGTAAATATGACTTTATTGTTTGTTTGTTTGAGTCCTTTTTTTGTAATTTCATGAATAATTTTTTTTTTATGTTTGTGAAACATTTTAACACTTTCATCTATTTTACCACAAAATAACTTGTAGTTTGTAAGCTTTTTCACCCTCAAGTGTTCATCTACAACTTTTTACATATATGTGTGTGTGTGTGTGCGTGTGTGTGTTTGGAAAAAAAAATGAAAACATTTTTTCAGGCTCTAAGAAGAATAAAAATATCCTGACACAGACTGATATGAATTTCCACCACACAAACTATTGAATTTTGGAGTACATAACTTATAAATAGGTGTCCACTGTCGTGACCACTATGCACCACAGGGTTAAGATGGACTCTATTATGGATCACTTTTCCCTTTCAACCTCCAGAAACCCGTCTCTTCAGTTCCAGATCTTTCCTGCGTTTATCCGTCATGTTTCCTCCTCAGTGACTCTTTTTCGTTTTGGCATTGCTACACTTGGTGCTTGAGCATGTTCGGATTGAAAACCCAGCAGGAATTGCTTTCCTTGTAACTGTGAAGAAGTAAACAAAGAGGCAGAATTCAAATGTGATCATCTCAAATGTAGCTCATAATTGTAACCGCTACATTGGGAAAAAAAATAAAAGCTGTTATTTTTCCTCAGTTGTGGTTAAAAGAGAGTGGAGAACCAAGCAGCATTGACACTGTGGACAAAGTGTCTCAGCACATGGTGCTGACATGCATATAGAGAAATCTCACCCCCCAAATGACTTTGTAAACAAGATGTGAGGGCAGTGCCAGTAACATAATTCGTATAGGAATAAGTGTCAGGGCGCAGTTATTGCATTATTTAGAGTGCCATAAAGCGCCAGGCTATTGATTTCAGAGCAGAAGCGGCTCTGCAGTTATTTCTGTCATCGTCACCCTCATTAAACTGATGTATGGCACCGACTATTCTCCTTTCTGCCTCTCCTCATTCTGTTCTCCATCGCTTTTCACACACTTTTCTGCACTCTGGCAGGAGGTCTGTTCAGGAAATAAAAAGCCAGGAACACACTTGTTGCTTTAACGGCCGTTTAAACTGTGTGTTAGGATCATTGGTGAGAGCTATGTGACCGCCTTTGCCGTTAGCACACTGAAGAATAACTGTGCTAAGACGCTGTAGGCACAATGCTGACACGTTTTAAACGATACAGCTGCCAATGCTGATGTTCAGCAGAATCAACTGCGGGATGTTAATTTTCACTAAAACACCCACAGGCTGAGTGAATGGTTTTAAGATAGTACATGTAGGGCCATAGAACAACCATCCTGGTAATTCATCGAGCATCACTCAGAATCCAGGGCCCACCACCTCTGGGTGCAGTGGTGTGCATAGAGGGGGGCAGTTGCCATAGCCCACTTGTTGAAAGACATGAACATGCCCTCTATGGAGGAAAATCTAATGGTAATGTGTCCAGTTAGGAGCTAAAACACACCTTAAAGCGGCCATTAGGGAGTCAAATGGGTGCTAAAGTGTCCTCCTTTGAACTAACGTTAGCCTAAAGTGCCTTCTTGGGAACTAAAACAAATGCTGAAGTGCCCTCCTAGTTGGCAAACCACACTAATCTGCCCCTTTGGCTGGTTAAAACATGAGAGACGGCTGTCAGAAGCCAAAGTGCCCTCTTGTGAGTAGAGTGGTCAAGATTTATTGATTTTTGAGGTCTCAGTGCGCATGTGCCACCGTGTATGCAGCCTGTTGCTCTTGCTCGTCTTTTGCTGTTTTCCTACTTTTGATTCCCTTATGCACTTATTTGTTTTATTTATTTTTGTTGAATCTGACAGAGGTGGCAGAGAGGAGGATTCTGTCCAAGTTGCGGGTCATCTTGGACAACGGGTCCCACTCGTAATGTGCTGGTCAGCTACAGCAGTACTATCCCACCTCGATGCACAACAGAGCGCCACAGGAAAAAATTTCTGCCTGTGGCCATCAGACCGTACAACTCCTCACTCTGAGTGTAACAAGGTTTACCCTGGAGTTTTTCATTCAAGCAACAATAACATGGACAAATAATAACTAGTGCAATAATTACCTATAATTATGTCAGTAGTCTGTGCAATATCCATCATTTATAATTTATTTATGTCAGGACTTCTGCGATCTCATCATGTATATACCGCATTTTTTAAGAAGACTGTACATACTTAATATTCTATTCTATATTTTATTTCATATTTTTATGCTTAGATTTCAATTTTGGGTAAAACACTTATACTTATACTGTACTTTCTTATATTTCTAACACTTTCTGAATGGGAGTAATTGTATACTAAAAAAGCATTTTCCCCTAGGGGATTAATAAAGTATTCTGAATCTGATTCTGATTCTGATTTACAAGTACCACAAATATAAATAGACATGGTAGGTTATTAATAACAATTTTTAGAAGCCATGATTACCGCGGAAATCTCTTGCGAGAGGTGCCATGCTCGATGCATGAGCTGCGCACACAGAGGCACATGAGGCTACTGTTTTAGGAAACTAATGTACATAACTGTCCAACTCTCTGCAATGTTGTACGATCAGAACTACTGCAGAGCAGCACCCGTTTCAGCGCGTTTAGCTGCTTCAAAATGACGTCTCTGTATGAGAATTTAGGAGAACGCTAACTGTCAACCATCCTCATCAGCTGATGCTTGCACAAGCTAATGAGCTAGAGTGCACCAGTGTAAGATTTTTGGACGAGATCCTTTTTTTCCTTGGGATTGATGAATTTTGATTTTCTTATCATCAATTATTTAACTTTGTTTTATATATTTGTTTTGTATTTTAACTTTACACAATTAAAGGATATTTTCCACTGCATTATTATTAAAAGTGAAGAGTCAAAGATGGCTCTTTTTGTTCTTCGGTTGTTCTAACTGCTATAGGTCAAGGACTTGAGGGAATGTAGATGCATGTTTTTTGCTGATGAGCATCTTTAGAAACATGTTTTACTTTCAGTTTTCATCCTTGCATTAGAGTATAAGCTTTTGATGTTTCAATGGATCAATGTTATTTTCTATCAAATTTGTACATGTTATTGCACATTGTGAATGTTAAACTGAAGCTTGATAAGAAGAAAATCGTGAATCGAATTGAAACTGCAATATCTGCCAGAATAATTAGGTCTTTTTCTAAAAATCATTCAGCCCTCTTGATGTGTAGATCTCTGCTCAGTCTTGTTTTAATTTGCCCAACATGGTTTTGTCCCTTAACCCTTTTGAAACCAAGTGGTCAGACTTTCCTTTAGAGTGACATCAATCAATAGTGTGACATCTCACTGACTGAGATCAGGGGATGTGATGGGTGAAGGGATGACAGTGTGTGTTGAGCCCACAGGAGGTCTGTTTAGGTCATTGGGGTCGTGACAGATCATCATCATCACGTCAGAGCCTGAAAGCAGCAGGAGTGAGGAGGATGTCTGCGTGAAGACCTGCTCAGCAGAGCACAGAGGTCAGTGTGACGGTAAATCTGCTCTATAATACTGCACAGTTATTGTAATCATGCACAAACGCAGCGTTCGGTGCCAGGTGACAGTGTTTCTGGAGTTATGGATACGGGTATTTGGCCGCAGTGTTTGGAGGCGGTGAGCTCTGACACAGGAAGTGTTACCAAATATTGACTGTCACCGAGCCCAAACACTTGTTCATATTTACTGCTCTATTAATCTGTTCAGCTAATAGAAAGTCACTGTGGACTGAAAGTACACAAATGGCATTCACAAGCTTGTAGCGCTTCGATTGTGTTGACTGAGAACATCTGCAAAACACAAATTTACAACCATTTACAAACAAGCTCTGTATAACACACACTGGAGCGGGTCAACAGAATTTACTCCTGCTTATATCCACACTGTCATCATTGTGTCGGATGAATTACTCCTACTGAAACTGTCTGTGTTAAATGAACCTCACTGAAACCAGCTATGTCTTCATGAACTAGAATGTACAGTTAAAACTATAATTTTCTCTCTCATATTTTGACCGTTGTTGGAGAATGTCTATAATTTAATTGCTAGAGAGTTCAGCAGACTTTAAATAAAAAAAGGTTTTATTCTTCTTTATTCATTTATTTTCAAATATGCAAATTGTACAGGGCTTTCAAATCACTACCAAACAATTTTCACAATATGCTGATAAGCCAAATATTTTTTCAATATCAGATAAAGCAAAAGACTGAAAGAAATGACTCATTCTATAGGTTAGACAAATAGTTTTGGTTTTTAAAGTGTGTTTTTTTTTCTGACTCACTTCTCAGAGTTGAATCTGAAAAGGTGCTTCTCAACCGGTAGCCAGTGGTTCTGGTTTCCAATCATTGTTTGCCCTGAAGGGCACGGCTGGAAGCTCCATGAAAATTGTGCAAATTAAGCCAGCGTCATAGGGAGGAAAATAAAAGTAATTCGCCTACACAGCCAGACCAGTAGGGGGCAGGAAAGGCCCATTTATGCCCAACGTTAAATACAGGCTTTGAGCTGGACTATGGCTGTTTTCGAATTCGCATACTACACTACCAGTACGTACTGATTTGTCCAAAATACAGTATGCAGTATACAGTATGCAAACAAATGTGAAAGTTTCAGTATGCCAAAACTACCCAGATGACCTACTGATCCGGGAAAATTAATCAGTATGCATCTGACCAGTCTACCTGGCATACTGTTTCCCACAATGCAAAGCGCCTGGCCACAGGTCTGAATTGAAAATGACTGAAACCGGAGAAAGTTTGGGTGAAGCAGCGGAACAAATCTAATGTAAAACCCTAAAACATCTGTTAAGTGGGTACTTACATTGTATATGTTATCATTATCCTATAAACATATTTGGTATCATACCTGCATCATCAGAAGCAGTTTTTCCATCATCTCCGAAAATAAGTCAATCCACTCCAGATTATTGTCAATGAATAACATCTGGTGTAATATGAAAAATCAAATATGATGAATTTTGCTGCAACATCCACATTTAAACACAGACGTCCTCTGCAGTTATTACAAAGATCAGAGGTCTCCTGGTAAAACTAATACAGTTTATAGCCCTTGGACCTATAATCATTTGTAATAAGTGCAGAGGACGTCTTTTAACCCTGTTTTGTGCTTTAAATTTGGGACTTTTCAAAACTGAAAATTCCAAATTTTAAAAATCTAAAATTTAGAGGTTTCTTTCTGGAGAATTTATTGATTCAATATTTATTAAGTTGTCCTAATATAACTTAATACGAATAAATCATAATAAAGACAATAAAAAAATTCTTCAGCTTTTTCTTACTCTTGCATTCCTCAAACTGGAAACCAGTGTAGCAAACTGCAAAACAGACCAAACAGAACTGTCATACTATATACTACATTTAAACACAGTATGCAGTATGCAGTGCCTACTACATACTGCAGTAGGTAGTAGTATGCAGTAGACGAATTCGAAAACGGCCTGAGTCTTCTATATTTGTTCTGTGTTCAACTTATCCGCATTTCTGCAGATAAGGGCCAAATGGTAGTACCACCAGAAACTGTGGGGGCAGTGTTACTGTCACTACTCGATACGTAGCTCTAGAGTGATGTGAAGAAGAAACAACAATGGCTGTACTTTTTGAAGAAAACATTGTTGAGTTTTTGAAGAAATTTTCTACCTCTGTTTGTGTCTTTTATGCAAATTGTATGTTAGCAACACTTCCTCCTGTTTCTAAGTTTGTTGTCATCATAAACTTTTAACTCTGGGCTGCTCCCCCTGGTGGATATTTTGGTTGACAGCAATGACAACAAAGTAGGGCTGAACAATTTGCAAAAATAGTCGAATTGTGATCCCCCCCCCCCCCCCCATACTGTGATTTGTTGTGAAATTATTTTCCCCGTTTCCCATCTCATGCTTTGTTGATATCGATTGCTACATTGAAGGGGACGATATGTTTTTTTTTTATTATTCTTATATTGGATGGGAAAAACACAAAAATTTGGGTAAAAAGTAGGAATTCAGTCTCTCAAAAAAAGAAAATCAGGAAAAGAAATGTATGTATATACAGGTCCTCCTCAAAATTTTGCATAAGCATTAGCACTAGCTCATTTCAGAAAGTGAAACCCAGATATTAAACAGACTCATTATCAATAAAGTGACATTTTTCAAGCTTTTTTTTTTTGTAATGTTGAAATTTAGTGTCTGCAGTTGCTGAAAACCCGTACATAAGAAACATTACAGAAGAAATAAAACAATATTTTTAACAGGAATGTCAGGCCTCTGGAAAGTTTTGCTGTCTTCTCCCAATTTTCGCCTCTTTTCACCCATTTTTGCTGCTTTTTGGACCATTTTTGCCACCTCAAACTTAATTTTATTGCTATTTCTTTCTGTTTTGCCACTTTTCACCACTCATATTGTTTCTCCTGCAAAAGTACTTTTCAACTATTTTGCCCTTTGGTTGAGCAGGGTTGAGTTCAGGGTTGTAGAACATGAAACATTTGCTACAAAAGCACAAAGTCCCTTGAAGAGTTTGTAATTCCTTGGGCAACTTCTGCTAATACAAAAAGGACTTTTACACACAAAATCCAACCAACATACTTTCTGAAATCATGAGTAAGAATTTCAAATGAAAAGAAGAATCCAGACAAAAAAAATGACTTCAGCATACTGCAATGATGAAACTGTGACTTTGTCGTGAGCAAATACCTTTTCAAGTCCTTGGTTTCCCATTTACAATACCACCACTGGCAAAACCCATTGTTTGCTGACAATAAAGTTACACTCACACCATTAAAGTGTGCATTTTACTATTCTCCATATGTGCATTCCTGCAGCTCTCTTGCTCTTGATTACATTGGCTGAGCATGAAGAGCCCTGTTTACTGTTTACACACAAGAATCTGTTTTGCTGACGTCCGCTGTCAAAAGTGCACTTACAATTAAAAAGTCTCTCAACAACCTCTCTTTGAAAAACTGAAAAAAAGAACTCCGGCCTTGACGCAGCTGACTCATTCCTGAGGGTTTTTGGTTTACATGAAATTGTCTGAAACTCCCAAGTGATCCTTTCACAGTCACTCCAGAGCAAAAGCATCTCTCTCTGTTTGCTGCTCGATGTATGACAGTCTTCCTGTTTTGTTTTCAACGCGTTCATTTTGTACCTCGACAATCGAGATGCCCTCCAGGGAAAATACTCAACCTTGGCTGTGGCTGCTTTTCACTTTTACAGCAGAGCAGAGACTTGTGGGGACATAATTCTAGTTTTTTTTTTTTTTCCCCCCAAATGTGTCTCAAATAAAACTAGAGGAGGGGCCCGCATTCCCTTTCAGCAAATGCAGGATGCTGAAATGCGATGCTGAGCATAATGCAAATGAAAAAAATCTGCAATAAAATACAAATGAATGGTCTAAAGTTTTAACATGTTTACTGCAAAAATGTCTGGAGTGCTGATGAAGCTGTCTCATTGCATAAAATGATTTTATTTTGAAGTTTATTTGGTGCTAAAGTACAATAAAGTGCTGACCTTGTAGGGATGATGATGGCTTGACTGCAGTGTGGCAGTAACTCAGTGCATTTAGACTTGAAGACATGGTGAAAAAAAACAGCGTGAGCATCAGAATGGAGAAGAAAGGTCATGCAAGGAACTTTGAAAGTCTTATTGTTGCCACATCAATACACGTCCAACCTTTTCAACGCTAGGTGAACCAAATAAAGTCGCTGGTGAATGTATTGGTGCATATGTATGTTTTCATGCGATTAAACCCTGTTACTTTTTAAAGCTCTAAACCAGAGGAAATATCTGTGGGTATTGTGAGAAAAATAACAACAACCAGCTGCTGTCTGCTTGGAGTCTATGGCCCCATTTACACAACAACTTTTCACAGTGTTTCACCCTAAAACCGCAGCAAAATGCAATGAAAAAAATCTGCGTTGATATAGAAACACTGAGGGAAGCACAAACGAAGAACACCTGACCACCCAGGTTATCAATCTTCAAAATCTTTGAAACGAAGAGTTGTAATATTTTCATATTCCAGTTATTCCTCATAAAACATATTTGTGACATGAGGCCATTTGCATTTGTATTTATTTTCTCATTCATTTTAAGAAATTGGAGTTTTTGTATCACCATCCTACGGAAGTATATTGCCGCCACGATACCAACCATGCCTCTCTGGGACATGCCAGGTAAAAAAAAAAGTGATATTATCTCGTTATTATCTATTATATATCCAAGATACGTATCTTGTTATTTCGAGATATGTATCTCGTTCTTTCAAGATAATTATCTTGTTGTTTTGAGATGATAATAATATAATACCTTCAAATAATGAGACAATAATCTTGGAATCATAGACAGTATAATGAGTGGAGGTAACGACATTTGGCTCAAACTGAAGCTTCCAGCAGATGCCCCGCCCCCTGGTGTCTGGCTGCAGTATAGGTCATAAGCCCCGCCTCCCCATGTATTCCAGATATGAGCCGGGAAAACTTCAAAAAATTATGATACCTCATAGAAGCGTTTCTCTCATCCTTACGCTAAGGTGGTATGACGATGTCATTTGGCTGCATGGTGTTCAGGTGTTTTTTTTTTTTCGGAGAAGTTAGTTTCTCATTAGTTATTGGACGTTAAAAACCGCGATATAAGTTTCGTTTTATGATAGTTGACAGCTGCTGTTTGTGAGTAGTTTTTACGGGGGATATAAGAAACTTCGGGAAAGAGCCAAAAGGAGACTAAACCTTCTGAAGAAGAAGAAATAAATATTTTTATTTCTCTTTTTTACTTGGCTCCACCAGAAATTCTCTACTGCGCAGACTCTGGCTGCACAATGGCGGCTAGAGAAGCGGGGTTTTTTGGCTTCAAAATCGTAGAACGTTGACAGACGGAGCAACGCTGTCCATTCTATATACAGTCAATGCTTGGAATAATGAGATGCGTATCTCAAAATAACGAGATAATAGCACTTTTTTTTCCTTGCATAATTTCTCTTTTTTTTTTAAATTGTAGCAGCAGTATGCTTCCATACTATCCCACTAGACTGATAAAGTGCTTAAATGTGAATGAAAAGAAAAATAGTACATGTCAAAAATGAAATAACCCTTTGTTTGAACAAAATATATAATCTTAATGCGTTTAGTTTATTGCAAAAATGCATTGATTTTAATTGGTGTCACTTTTGACCCCACGTGTGGAAGAGTGGAGTTGTGGTGCAAAAACTGCAATTTCTTAAAATTAATGGAAAAAATAAATAAAAATCCAAATGACCTCATTTCACAAACATGTTTTATGAGAAATACCTGGAATATGAAAATGTTACAACTCTTTACTTAAAAGATTTTGATTTTAAAGAATAATAGCCAAATTTATTGAAAAAACCTATTGATTTCAATTGGGGACATTTTTGACCCCACATGTGGAAGAGTAGAGGTATTGGTAGGTTATGCATCCAAGGAAAAATGAAAAGAAAAAAATATGAAATTAAAAGAACGATATTTTCCACACTTCCTTTGTATGACCACTCAGGTGAAGTAAGGAAAACTACGGTATCATTTAAGGAAGCTAGATATAAGAAACAGAAATATGTGCATATAGGTACTCTGGTTTTATACAGATCAGCTGAATAAGATTCGTTCAGGTCTCTCGCTCTCTTTTTTTCCTTTTTACTGGTTTCTCTGTTTTTGGATTGAGTTTTTAGTATAACCCCATAGCAGTAGGTCACTGCCCTCCCACACTGCTATTTTGGTGGGCTGAAAAGTTCAGGAACCTCTGACTAAGAAATCAGCCAGAGTACTGCCGTGTTGCTCCTGTGAAAACATTTTCAAGACACGTCCGTACTGACGGCAAAGTAAAGCACTGAAGAAATTCTAAATATAGCGTGCACTTACTCCTACATCAGCGTTTGAGTTGGAGTTATATAAAATCACCCTAAGTGGTAGAATTGACCCGTGAGTTCTCACCCCGGTTCACCGTCTGGTTTCTCAGTGAAGCCAGAAGGTGTCTAATCTGCTTCAATCTCTTATCAGCCCGCTTTGATAAAACTGAACTATCCCTTTAAAGTTTTATGCCTGGAAAGTTCAGTTTTGATTGGGCTCATGTGAAGTGTAAGTGGATGAAATAATCATGTCTGACAGCATGATTGATGATGTTGAGGGTGTTTTAACTTGCAAAACTCAAAAACTAAGATGCTGTAAAATAAGAGGCAGCATCTGCACTCTGTGTTCAGAGGTATTTCAGGTGAAGCTGTTGGTCCAACTAGGTGTGATCTGTGCGACAACAGGGGGAAAAACAAACAAATAAACCAATGATGAAAAAGCACGTCTGGAAACTGGGACAATATCTGCAATAATAATGACAACTGGGGGGGCATTTCATTTCAGCAAATGTAGGATGTTGAAATGCTGAGCATGGGACTTGGGAATGCTGAGCCATGTTTCAACATTAAAGGCAGGGTATGCAGAAATTTTCCAAAAGTTTCGCTTCTCTGTTTACAAACAGCATCCAAACTCGACTCCTCCTCAGTGGCTCAGCGTCAGCAGCTGCACATGCTCACTGCGCCCGACTGTAGCTAATAGCATGGCTAACAGTTGTAGCTTCGTAAACACACCATTGACCGTAAAAACAGTCCTGCCAGCACCTGCAGCATCACATGAGAGAATCTCAAGAGCCGAACACCTGACTTCCTGCAGGTAAATGATATAGAATATAGATATACACATATAGAACCATTCTTTCTCTGTGTTACAGCCGCTATCATAGCTGCTTCAGGATAGCGTCTCCCACTCGCAATCAGCAACGCACAAAGTCACATGCACACTGGGTGCACCATGATTGGCTGGTCATCACCCAAAAAATTTCTTCCTCTTCGCCCAGAAACGTCCTGAGCTCAACCAAAACATTCACAAAGCAGGCGAGGAGGGGGTCTACAAGGGGGTGAGGCACACACAGACACTGACACACAAGTACAGAGGCCCAGAGACAATGATTGAGCAGGATTATTCCTGTAAAAACTCAATTTTTAATTTTTAGGACAATTCTGCATACTCTACCTTTAAGCACTTTCTTGCAGGAAAGGCATAATGTTGGAATGCTAAGCCACAACCCTTACCTTAACATCTCCTTTGCTCTATTGTAGCAGTGCCGAACTGAGTGACACCAACGAATCCTATTTATTAAATATTGGTCTTTAAAGGACCTCCATCTATTAAGTTAACCTTAAAATGCTCAGCATGCTCAGCATTTCAACATAATAATATTTCATCGTATGAAACTGCTAAAGTGCATTTCTCTGCTGAAGGTTTCAAATCAGCCATTGTTAAAAAATATGTTGACAGACATTTAAGCTTCTATATCAATGAGGTTTTTGTCATGTTTACATATTCACACAAACACGAAAGCCGTTATGAAATTTTTCCTCATCATGAATAGTTAAATCACAAAACTCAAGTTGAAGGGGTCGTAACAGTACATTAGTGCAGCAGAACACCGAGTTTATGAAGAGTTGGGAGGTCAGAGAATAGATGCAGTTTCACTTTATTCCAAGCGGCAACTTCCAGTCTTAGAATATGAAGCCAATGCACAAGTGCTAAAAACTGCAGTTCATCGAGTGTCCACTTGAGGGCGACTGCAGAAACACCAGAAACCACAAACACACCACATCATAAGAGCTGATTTGTACAGCAAAAATAAACATGTTTGCAGCCTGGTACAAAAACCAGTTTGGGTCTGTTTGCCTCATTTCCCTATCTGCACACGCTTTATGAGGTTGTTTTGCCCATATAAGGGCATAGCTGACTTGACTGACAGGTGGACATGCTGTAGCTGTAAAGTAACTAAATACCCACCTCCTTGTCTCACCCTGTTTGAATTAAGCTACTTTGAGACACACTTTTCAACCAGGCACCCTCTGAAGACTGACTTCAAAACCCTGCATCAGGAGCCAATGGGTGACCTCATACGGACTTTGATCCATGTATTATATGGAGTATGCTTTCACCTGCAGGATCAAAGAGTGGGGATGTGATTTGGTAGCAGTGGCCGTAGCAAACACAGAGGGAAATCATCAGATTCAATGCAGATACCTGGACTTTGGTACTGGCCAAAATCAATCAGATCTGATACCAGTTTTTATTTAACAATCTCTTCCCTTTGTATAAGGATGAGACAGATAATATTGACACCTTAAGAGTTTTTTTCAATTTAACTCAAATCTATAGAGCTGCCCAATGCTAGCCTTTTTTGTGTATATCCAGCAAATACCAGAGTCCAATCAGTGCATACCTATGGGAAATCTTGCAGTTTGAATAAATGGATACTACAGAGTAGTGGTTCCCAACCTTTTACAACTCAGGACCCACTTTTAAGTGTCAAAAAAGTTTGCAGCCCACCTTTGACCCAATAAGTATGGAGGATATGAAAAGCCTCGTTAGAGCTCTATTTGAACAACAGCCCAAAATGTAATAACTGGTCAATAGTGTAACAGATTCTGAGCCCAAAACAAAGTAACTTTTCCCCCAAAATGTAACAATTTGTGAGTCAGTCATGACATTTTGGCTTTTAATACATTCTTTTTATTGGGTTTCAGGCTTGGCACTTTTGTCACATTTTTGACAAGTTATTATATTTAGAGTTTTATCACATATTTCTTCACAACATATTAGGTTTCAGGTCTTGTTACCTATTGGCCACTAACATGACATTTTTTATATATGAGTGCCTGAATATTTTTAATTTCCTAACCAAGTTTGCATCTGAGTTTTAACATTAAAACATTTTTCTGTATATTTGTATCTTCTTTTATCTCTTGTATCTTGTATCTTTATATGATTACACTCCACTAAGATCGTACTATTTTGGAAAATAATTTCACGGCCCACTTGCAGTACCTTCATGGCCCAACGAGGGGCTGCAACCCACAGGTTGGGAACCATTGCTATACAGAATGTGTTTGGTTTGACTTGTGGAAAGAGCACCAACAAAGCGTAAAATCTGTGCAATCCAGTAACCTGCTTGAACATGTTTGCAGGATAAGACACATTTTCATAGTAAAGCACAGGAACAAAAGAGGAAAACTAATAGATGTCACTAGGATTGCAGAGCCCTGCACTTTACATCATCTTCTGCCTGTCATATTAAACCTCTGTTTGATTTCTATGAGCATGTAGTGGTCCGTCTGTCTGCACATGCTCAGTCTGAGTCTCCTCTTCAAAGGGAAACATTTGAAAAGGCTTCCTTCTTGATGTGTGTGAACTTCCGTTTGAGACATGGTGTTAAAATTACATTTTTACCCTGTCAGGTTTTCTCATCCTGATTCCCACCAAATTTCAGAGTTGTGATCCTGGTTAGTGCTCGCTGCAGTGACTGAAACAGATTTTATTTCAGGACATCTTTTGAACTGGACTCTTCTATTCAGGGTGGCTGGAGAAAAAGAATCACTAGTTCTGCAAACATCAGTCTGTCTGCAGCCTCCAGCTCAGGTAAACATCAATACGTCTCTTTCAACACTTCGCTTTAACACAGCAGCCGGTGCTGAGCCTCCACAAAAGCCCGTGCCTTTTCGAAGCGTTGACGTAGTCTTGCTGTGGACACTTAAAGTCTCTCGCCACTTGAGCGTCGCTCGCCGACCGCCGAGCTACAGCACGGGTGGGTCGCCATGGGAGCATCGATTCCTCCTGCTGTTTTACGAACAGAAAGCTTTGTTCCACTGGATTTCCATTTTGGTGGGGATCAATACTGTATGCAAGCGGTCACATCTTGTATTGAACATCTAGTAAGTGAAAAAGACAAGAAAGCTTTTCCAGCCATGAGTAATATGATGCTAAAATTAGTCAGGTGGCTCTTCACTGTCACATGGCGGCTTGGTTGAACCAGCAGGAGAACACAGGAGGGCCCCGCTTCATTAAACAACCTCTGTTTTTCCCCCTCACGGTGTTAAAAAAAGACTGTGATTGTTTAGCTTAATTCCTCTTTAAGCCCCGATGGATGAAGAGGGTTTAAAGAAGAGATTAGCTCTTCTTATATCCTAATGTCTGACCAGAAGGGAGTCACCAATCTCTGAACTCAGCTTCCTCCATCACTATTCAACTCTAAAGTCAGACATTTATTTAACACAGCATCAACATGGAGTGAGGAGGGGACAAAGATATACAACCGTAAGTTTGGACGTTGGGTAGAATGTAGATAAAACCAAATAAATGTGAATATCCTGTTAAACATATATACAATCAAATACACTACAAAGAAAAATTATTTATCATTCAAACTGACAAACTTCATTGATTTTTTTTGGATGCAACTATTTTCTAAAAAGGTGGGACAGGTTCATGCTTCCCACTGTGTTACATCATCTTTCCTTTAACAACAATCTCTAAGCACTTGTGAACTGAGGACTCATTGTTGAGGCCTTTGAGCTGGGATTCTTTTATATTCTTGTTGATGGACGACTTCTGTTGATCAACAGTTTAGGGTCTATGTTGTCATATTTTGCGCTTCATAATACGCCACACATTTTCAGTGGGCGACAGGTCTGGACTGCAGGCAGGCCAGTCAAGTACCTGCACTCTATTACTACAAAGCCACACTGTTGTAACAGGTGCAGAATGTGTCTTAGTTGCATTGTCTTGTTGAAATAAACAAGTACATCCCTGACAAAAACAAAGTGGCTTGGATGGCAGCACATGTTGCTCCAAAACCTGTTTGCACCTTTAAACATTAATGCGGCCTCCACAGATGTGACAGTTACCCATGATACAATGGGTACTAACACACTCTCATACCATCACAGATGCTGCTTTTGAACTTTGTGCTGGTAAAAATCTAGATGGTCTTTTTCCTCTTTTGCCTGGGGGACACAACGTTAATGATCAGACCACAGCAGACTTTTCCACTTTGCATCAGTCCATTTCAAAGAAACTATGGCACAGAGAAGGCAGCAGCGTTTCTGTCTGTTGTTATCTGTCTTTGTCTTTGCATGGTAGAGTTTGAACTGTCATTTGTAGATGTAGCAACAAACTGTTGTAACTGACAATGGTTTTCTGAAGTGTTCCTGAGCTCATGCAGTAAGATCCTTCACAGTAGTGGTTCTCAACCTCGGGGTCGTGACCCCATTTGGGGTCGCCTAGAATCCTAACAGGGTCCCCTGAAATGTCTTGTAATTGCTTGAAAAAATGTGGGTACAAATATTTTCGTCAGTAATTATTACTCTTTTTAAAATAATATTTTTTAGTACTTTTAGCATTTTATCATCAAGTATTTCAGTATTTTAATATTGAGAATTTTAGCATAGCAAGCATTACTTATTATTTTATTATTTCTAGTATTTTAGTATCCAAGCAATTTTTTTATCTATTTGTATTTTCTAGATTCAGTATTTGAGCATTTTAGGCAGCAATTCACATTGCAATACTGAACTTTGGGCTGTTTGTTTCTTATCTGTGTTTACAGTTGTTTACACTGTTTACTGCTCAATATACCTTTGATTGTCCCATAGGAATATATAAGAGTAGAATCAAGTCTATATCCCTAGGCAGGAAAAATAAAATTGTCACTTTGTGCACGAATTCTGGCTACTCTGTTTTTAAATCACAGTATGCAAAACATAAAAAAAAAAAAAAAAAAAAAAAAAAAAAAAAAAAAAAAAAAAAAAAAAAAAAAAAAAAAAACTAACCATTTCACACACACAAAAAAAAGTCTCTGGCGTCACCAGAGATTTGTAGTGTCAAAAAGGGGTCCCAGCCAAAAAAGGTTGGGAACCACTGCTTAACACAATAATGTGGGTTTTTACTGAGGGGTCAAAGGTCATGGGCATTCAATGTTGTTTTGGGCCTTGCTGCTTAAGTACAGAGATTTCTCCAGATTCTTTTGATGATAATACGGACTGTGGATGATCAAATTCCTAAACTTATTGTAATTGAGAAACATTGTTCTCAAACTGTTGGACTATTTGCTCACGCAGTTGTTGACAAAGTGGTGAACCTGGCCCTGTTCTTGCTTGTGAATGACTGAGCCTTTTGGGGATGCTCTTTTTATACCCAATAATGACACTCACCTGTTCCCAATGAACCTGTTCACCTGTGGAAATGATCCAAGCAGCTGTTTTTTCAGCATTGCTCAACTGTCACAGTCTTTTGTTGCCCCCGGTCTCAACTTTTGAGGAATGTATTGCAAGAATCAAATACAAAATGAGTAAATATTTGCAAAAAAAATAAAGTTCACCAATTTAAACATTGATATCTTGTTTTTGTAGTACATTGTATTGAATACAGGTTTCAAAATTTCCCCAATTTGGTGGCCAACACACTGCAACTGTGTATGTGTGTTTATGGTGTGTTTACATATGTGTCAACAAGTGTATCTTAATATACCACAAGTGTTTCAAAGTGTATGATAATAAAGATGGTGTCAGGGATCTTGTGGATGGTTGCCCTGATGATTGCAGGTCTGAGCTCTTACCACAGTTCGACGTCTCATTTTCTGGCTGAAACCACGATGATGATGATGAGGACAGCTAGGACGACAGCGCCGATCACCAGGAGGTAACACTTCCTCTTCCTCAGCTGTCTCTGTGAGGAAGAAGAGGAGCGTGTGAGCAGACAGAAACCTTTCAGACACTCTTTACCTGCTGTATAAAAACAGACAGAACACAAAAGTGTCTGACTTTCCTTCACATGAGGCAGCAGGGACTGAACCACTGCTCTGATGGTTCATTAAGGACACAATTATCAGCAGTGAACCCTCATTTTTGCAGCCAGAGAGGTTTCAGCCAGAGCCCATTATCAGGCCTGTAAATGTCAAGCTGCTGTTTAATAACCACACAACCCCAACACACAAACAGTCATTTTTGTGGCTTTTGAACAAATTAAATCCTAAAGCACTGGGTGCATGCCTTGTATAGTACACCAAGGACAAGAACAACAAAGGCAGACTCCACAAAAGAAGCACAGAAATTGATGTTCAAGATAAACACCTCAGTAATGAACTACAAGATAGAAGGTCAACATGATAAATACTGATACCATGACTACGATGACTGTTGGAGACAGAGTTAAATTTCAGGTATAGTGTAAAATAATCATAACAGAAACAGAGAAACAGTGTTCACCCGATTTTATCCTCCTTACTGTGTTGGTGCCTTTCATGGAGCCAAAACATGTGCTAAAGGGCCTTTATTAGAGCCAAAGCATGTGCATAAGTGCCTTCTTTGAGCCAAAACATGTGCTGAAGTGCTTTTCTTAGAGTCAAAGCATGTGCTGAAGTCCCTTTTTAGGAGCCAAAACATGTGCTAAAGTGTCCTCTCAGAAGCTAAAGGCTTGCTAAAGTGCCCCTCTTGGAGCCAAAACATGTGCTAAAGTGCCCTCTCAGAAGCTAAAGGCTTGCTAAAGTGCCCCTCTTGAAGTCAAAACATGTGCTGAAGGGCCTTTTTTGGAGCCAAAACATGCGCTCAAGTTCCTTGTTTGGAGCCAAAACATGTGCTGAAGTGCCTTTCTTGGAGCCAAAACATGTGCTAAAGTGCCTCTCTTGGAGCCAAAACATGTGCTGAAGTGCCTTTCTTGGAGCCAAAACATGTGCTAAAGTGCCCTCTCAGGAGCAAAATGCTTGCTCAAGTGTCCTCCTTGATGCCAAACCTGTGCTGAAGTTCCTTTTCTGGAGCCAAAACATTTGCTAAAGGGCCCTCTCAGGAACCAAGATACGCTGAAGTGTCCTCTTGGGATACACCACATGTGCTTGAGTGCCCTCTTGGGAGCCAAAATGCATGATAAAGTGCCCCTGTACGTGCCTTTATTTTATTTTATTTTTCACCCCTGCCCTTCAAAATGTCTGTGCACACCACTGTTACAGAGTCATAGTTGGCTGGCTGCACACTTTACTGTTCAAGCAAGAATTAGGGTCTAATTTTTCACTGCCACTTCTCACAGGTATGTGACCTGATCCAGGGCTTGTCTTAAATGCATAAGTGTCATTTGTCCATAGAATCACCCAGCGTGAGTTTCTATTTTACTGCTCCAAACTGTATCAGAGCTCCCTTGATTTGGAACCACCTGGGAGAGAATACCTGCAATAACCAATGAGAGGAGCAGGCTGGGAAATGTGTCACCAGCCAGATTTGAACGTAAACAAAACTGTAAAATGAGCTCAGAGGAAAATAACAAAGAAAAGTGGCTTGTGGTGTTATGAATCCAGATTATTGCCCTTATTATTGTTGTTGCATGGCAAAACAAACATCAGGACGTCTGACTGATAATTTATTCATTTAATTTTTGTTTATCTTCTGAAGTCACGTTTCATGATGGAAACTTCAGTGATATCTCGTATCTGTGGGATGTGAGTTAACTATGTAGTCAAAGGGTTTTTATTGTTTTGGTGTGATCCAGAGGTGTGTGGTCTCCCTGGATTGTTTCATAGTTTCAGATCTAAAAGTCATGCAGAGCACAAATGGCCTTAAACCAGAACAAGAAGTGTCACAGCTCTGATGAGATCAATGTGCAGAATAATAATTCTGAAACAGGGGAACGCACAAAAACAGGACTCGAGTCAAAATCAGTCCAACCAGGCAGAGGTACAGAGGCAACAGGCAAAACCCAAAACAGAGTAACAGGCAGAAAAACAAAATCCAAAAAGGCAAAACAAACAACAAGCTGGATAGGAAGCAGACAGGAGCACAAACAACGATCTGGCAAACAACATCTGAAGTGGTTTAAATACTGGGAGAGATTTACAAACAGGTTACGAGTGTGTGACTGAATGAGTGAGCTGACGACTGATAGGCTGAATGTTCCTGAGCAGGAGATTGGTTGTAGGTGTGAGGGGTGTAATGGCCAGAAAAGAGGGAAATACCGACTGGAGGGGAGAGCAGGGGCTGTGTGCAGGAGTGAGGCCAGGAGGATGGAAACGGTAAGAAGCGTGCGAGCCCCAGCTGACAGGAAGTAGTAATAACAACAGTGTTTAAAGTTATGACATTTATATTTCACAATAAGTCAACGTCAAAGCTCAGAGAAGGAGAGCTGAATAAGAACGGAACTGAAAAAGGGTGTAATAAGGGTGCAGATGGCCAAGTGAATTAGGTGGCCTGTTTCCTGCATGTCACTCCCGACTCTCTCCCCCTTTCCTACTGTATCCACTGTCCCCCTCAGTCAAATTAAAGGCATGAAAACCCCCCAAAAAATAACTTAAAGAAAAAAAATACACTTGAAGCTCACTTTGTCTCAAACAGCCTCTTACAGATTGACATTAAAGAGGGGTATCATGTGTTACCATATCCGAAACACAGATGCAATGTGACAATGCTGGGTGTTCCGAATAAATGTGTGTCAGTTACAAGCCTCTACATATTCCGTACACTGATCAAAACACTCTGTTCTAAAGCAGTGGCAGATCCAGAATGTCATACATGGACAGGCCCTGGAGTTTCTGTGAGGGCCTCTTTTTTAAAAGCTTACAACCAGACACAGACCATTGCTGTCAAGTCTCGCGTTTTGGCCGGGAAACTGTAAATATTCTCTGTTATAAAAATGCAATAAAAAAATAAAAACAAACAAATGCACTGTCACACATTTTAAGGGGCCCATGGATAACAATTGAGAAGGATTGTTCCCGTGAAAGTTGACATTTAATTTTTTTGGGAAATCCTGCAGACCCTACCTTTAAGATATTAGAGAACTTGATGGTAGTGAATTTTTCATTTCAGCTGTCACACTTGGGTTTTAGAAACAGTGACAGTGACCGCTCTGTTTGTCTTTGGTTTTCAAAAGTAGCACCAAAGTGAGCACTCTCAATGTTCTGCATGTTTTGAACGATCTTTGATGCATACTTTTGTTTGCTTTCTCTTTAGTTCAGAGACTGCAGTGAGAAAACAAAGCAGACTTCACCCTGATCATGTGTTCAGTCGTCTTATCTCTGAGACCTTTTGTCTTTTTACAGTCATTAAATCATCCATGAGCTCTGAGTGAAGAGCAGGGAAAAACAAGCTTTCTTTGAAGATTTTGAAACTTTGTTAGCTAGCTGTCTAGCTGCATACAAGTACACGTGCTTAAGATAGCATATCTAATTTTCACGCATCTGATTGGATGGGTCACCTGTCAATGTGGGCGGGCCTGTGCACACTCAGCCCCTGTTCTAAAACCGGCACCAGATCTTCACAAGACTGGCTGAATTGACGAAGTCATTACATAAGGACCTCCAAAGTGGTTCATACCACCCTCGAGGGGCGGGCCTCAAACACCAAGGTCTACCCCTGACAGGCCTCCAGTTGGCTGGCAAATTATAGAGAAGAGGTTTGTAGAGTGGGGAGTCTTCAAGAGACAGCAGCTGAATTGAAGTTTTTTCAGACAGAGCCTGAGATAAGAGTTTTCTAAAACACCAGGGAGATAAAACTGATCATGTAAAGCTACTACAGGGAAACTGGAGAGGCAGAAATGTAGACTGACAATGTTTTAGCGTGGGTCAGTGGCTAAGCTCTGAGGGGGAGAGCTGAAACGAAACGGAAATATCATCAGAATTATACCTGATGCTTACCTCGTCTGAAGAAGCCTCTTAGAAGTTCATATTAAAGAGGGGTATCATACTATACCACATTCCAAATACATATGTAATGTAATAATGCTGGATGGTTACAAAACATGTGTCTGTTTTCAAACCTCTACACATTCAAACATTGTAGAAGTCCCTGATTCTGCATGCAAACCAATCAAAAGGCTCTGTTAAAAAATCAGACCCATATCTTCACAAGACTTGCCGAACTGATGAAGTCATCACATAAAGATCCCCAAACTGTTTCATACCACATTTGAGATGCAGGGGGATGGGCCTCAAACACCAAGGTCTATTCTAGATAGGCCTCCAGAGGGTTTGCTAGTCAGAGGTAGAGGTTTGTAGAGTGAGAAGTCTTAAAGAGACAGCAGCTAAATTGAAGTGTTTTAGACAGATCCTGAGATAAGAGTTCTCTAAAAGACCAGAAAGTTTCAAAAATAGGCTGTAAAAAGGGTTTACTCAAACATGAGAGATAGAAAAATAATCATGTAAAGCTACTTCAGGGATTTTCAAGAGGCATAATGTAGACTACCAAAGCACAATACCCCCTCTTTAAGTTAAGTTCATACCACAACAAGGCTGGTAAGAAAAAAAAAATGTGTTGCCCTGGGAGTGTACGAATTGTGAAGGATGTTTCTTTGGACAATACAGATAAATAATAATTAAAAGAACTTATAAAATTATCTTTGATTTGTATGTCTCTGGTAATATTTATATAACTAATCAATTCACTTTTTTGGACACATGTTTTTTAACTCTTTTCTTTTTTGTTTTTGTTGCTGTTGTAAGAAGTGGTGTTTTTTTTTTTTGTTTTTTTTTAAGGACATAAAACTGTAAAGATATAAATGTTTGCCTTGTATGTCAAACAACAAGAACTTCTTGATCTCGGGACGTCAAACTCAGATATATGTGACATTTTCACGCTCTTTTGCATCCTGTAAGTTCTTTCCATTTTACAGTTTACATGCTAAAACCTCTTCAATAGTTTCCAACTCTACATTCTAATTCATTTCTAATTCAGCCTGCAGTGTAATTTAGATTTCAAATGCTTCAAACACACAAGCCTCATTCATCCATGTCAATTACTTGCCATGTCTGAAAAAGAATAAGTATGGCTGTGTCAAGCAAATATTCAAATAAATAGAGCAAAGGAGGAATATTTATATTTCTTGCTCTCCTCAGGCGGTGACGATGTGTTGGAGCACAGAATCTATGTTGTTTTGAAACGCTATTTCTCCCGTTTTTTTTTTTTCTCTCTCCCCCTGCCTGTTTTCTGCTACAAAGGCAGCAAGAGCAGCGGTTTAGACCAGAGCCGAGGCTGGAGTCTTTAAATCCTGACGCGCTTCAAAGCACGGAGAGAGCAATTCATCTTCTTATCTGAGACTCAAAACAGGCTTTCTGTGTGGAAGAGAGAGGGAGAGAGGGAGAGGGGGAGCGGGAGAGAGAGAGAGAGGGAGGGAAAAAAAAAAATGCTGTCGAGTAATTTTCCGTTTAAACGTTCCACTCCACAACAATTTGCATAAGCAGCCCTGCGTCTGTGATAAGAAGATTGGTAATTTTCAAAGGCTCTGTGGGGATTGAGAATTAAAAGCCTTTCTCCGCTATCTCCCCTCTTGCAGCTGGCCACCACAGATTCCCCAGCTTCTCTCACGCGTTTCCTCCTAAACTACGCCTTATAAACTTTCTCTGCCGTCCTCTTCTTCTTCTCTCTGCTCGCTCTGACAGCGATGAGCCGTTCCCTCTCCCTATATACTGTATCCTCTGCACCCTCCCTCCCTTCTCCTCTCTATACTCTTTTCCCTCTTCTTCTTCTTCTGCTACTTCTTCTCCTCGCTCATCCCAGCACTGCTGTTATTTAGGGAGAACGAGGAAATAAATAAGGTAGGGGGGGAACAAAACAGAGCTTAGTCGAACAAAGGAAGTGTTGCAGTGTTTTGAAAGCAGAATTTTCCAGATTGCAGGACAGGCTGAGAGGTGAGAGAGACAGAGAAAGAGAGAGAGAGAGAGAGTCGCAGAGGGAGGGACAGAGGGATGCTCTTATCACCAGTGACTTAATCTGAGAGAGAGTGGCTCCTCGGTGCCAGCTGCTCAGGGCCTCTGGGTGCTGCGAGCCCCCAGGGGGAAGAAAGTGTCTTCCCAGCACCTTTATAATTTAACTTGAACAACGAAAGTGAGCGAAATGGTTCATATCTGAGCTCCAGTATCTTCATTTTGGGTTTGAGTTGAATGTTTTAGAAGTTTAATTCGGCCAAAAGTATGAGTCAGTTACTTGAATCATGACGGTTAAGTTTTACAGGAAACTTTATCATTCTGACTTTTGATAGTCTGTCTAATGATTTGGTCTTTGGTTTGTGTTTTCTGTTTCATTGTAGTGGTTGTTTTACTTATGTTTCGATATCCAAAACATCAATATATCGATACCAATGTTGGCATCAGTATCGATCAATACTTAAAGTCATGGATGAAAGTATTGGCATCCCTGGAATTTTTCCAGAAAATACACCATTTCTCCCAGAAATTGTTACAAATACAAATGTTTTTGGTATAAATGTGTTTATTTCCTTAATGTGCATTGGAAAACAAAAAAAAAAAGAAGAAGAAAAAAGCCAAAATGGACACATTTTTACACAAAATACAAAAATTGGGCCAGACAAAATTGTTGCCACCCTTTTAGAATTGTGGGTAAATGATTTCATTTCAAGCAGGTGATTCTTGTTTAAACTCATCTGTGGTGAGTAACAGGTGCTGGTAATATAGAAATCACACCTGACGCCAGTTAGAATGTATAAAAGTTGACTTGACTTTAGTGTTGAGAGCCTTTGTGTGTCGCACCAACTGTGGAGAAGAGAAATAAGAACTAAGGAGTGTCTGAGGACTTAAGACGCAGCATTGTACAATGTTATAAAACCATCTCCAGAGATCTTGAAGTTCCTTTGTCCACTATGTGTAATACAGTCACAAAGTTTATAACCCATAGAACTGTGACTAGTCTCCCTGGACGGGGACGGAAGAGGAAAATTGACAAAAGAATTCAATACAGGATAGTTCAAATGGTGGATAAACATCCTCAGACAACTTCCACACAAATTGAAGTTTGTGCCATGTCAGGAGACAGAGTAGAACCCCACTGCTGACTAAGAGACATTAAAAAACCAGACTGGAGTTTTCAAGAATGTACCTGAGTAAGCCTCAGTCCTTCTGGAAGAAAATTTTGTGAACAGATGAGACTAAAGTAGAGCTTTTTGGAAAAACAAGTCATTCTACTGTTAACAGAAAGCAGAATGAGGCCTACAAAGAAAAGAACACAGTTTCAAAAGTCAAACATGGTGGAGGTTCAGTGATGTTTTGGGGTTGTTGTGCTGCCTCTGTCACTGGGGGCCTCGACAGTGTGTAAGGAGTCATGAAATCTGGAGATTATCAAAATCTTTTGGGCTGTAATGTAGGGCCTAGTGTCCGAAAGCTGGGTCTGTGTCAGAGGTCGTGGGTGTTCCAGCAGGACAATGACCAAAAAAATATCTCAAAAAGCACCTGAGCTCTTCTTTCTCTTCTCCATTCTTGGTGTGATACACAAAAACTCACAACACAAAGGTCAAGTCAACTTTTATACATTCTAACTGTTGCCAGGTATGATTTCTACGTTACCAGCACCTGTTACTCACCACAGTTGAGTTTCAACAAGCACCACCTGCTTGAAATCAAATGGTGTACCCACAATTCCAAAAGGGTGCCAACAATTTCGTCCAACCCAATATTTGTGTTTTGTGTAAAATTGTGTCAATTTAAGCTTTTTCATCCATTTTTTTTCCAATGGCCATTAAGGAAATAAACATGTTTATACCAAAAACATTTGTAATTGCAGCAATTTCTGAGAGAAATGGTTTATTTTCTGGAAAAATTCCAGGGGTGCAGATACTTTTGTCCATGAGTGTATATTCAAACCTATGATCAGAATCAGAATCAAAGATACTTTATTTATCCTGTTGCGGAAATTTTGTGTTGCCAGATGCTCACCACAGTACAAGAGTAGAAAGGAATAATTAATTTGGATAATAAGGACAACAAGGAATGCAGTACAAAAATTAAGTGTTAACTGAAATAGAATGAGCAATAAGATAAGATATAATAAACATGGGATTGACCTCCTGGATTAACCTCCCACTGGCCTGACAGGGACCCCCCCCCCAAAGAGCCGAATGTGGCCCCTGGACCTTAACTCACCCAGGTCTGCTCTTGTAGGTTCGTCTCGGAACATCAAGTTTATCAAAACTTTCTGGATTGTTGGACATTACACAGAGGACATAAACCTCAGTTTCAACATTGTCATTGGGACTGTTTCTCCTCAGTCGACTCCTCTGAGCTGTGAGTTAATACAGCTCACAGTTTGCGTCAGGGTGAGCCAAGCGATCATGTCAGAGGAGCAGTAATAGGCCGCTATAAGCTGCGGTCCGGCCATTTGTGAGGGTCAAAATGTAAATTTAGCTCTCCACGCTGGCAGACAAAGACAGAGATAAAACACGTCACTCGCTGAATTAATCTCCATTTTTCTCCTGAGAAACTTACAATCCTCCAACATGTGCGGCGCTCCTTTTCACCTCACAGGGAACCATTCTTCATTTTCTGACAGCGACTACTGTCCCCAGACTCAGAGGTGCTAACCCTCATCCCCACCGTTTCACACTCGGCTGCCCCACAAAGCCAAACGGTGGAGGTCACAGGCTCCCACAGCTGCCAGAAACACATCACAGGCAAAAAAAAAAAAAAAAAAAAAAGCAGAGATGCAAAACCTGAGGTCACACAAGAAGACGCTCAAGTCTTTTAATGTAAAACCAATACCACCTCTAAATGATCTGATAAGTCCTCTAGATTTCCAACATGCCCAACACCTAACAAGAAAAGTAAGCACAGCCGTGGCCTTTCACACTAAACGTCTCGTTCTCAGCGTGTGTGAAAACAAATATCGCCTTTAAAGGGAAAGAACATTTTCCACTCCCAGACGTTACACTTCACAAACAGCACATAAGTCCTCACAATCCACCAGAACAGCAAAAACTGTAGTCTTAGCAAGTGTTTGTGTCTTATATTTAATAGAAAATGTCTTTTTATACTTAATACGAGTCGGATCCACTTGACAAATCCAGGAAAATGTCTTATTTTGAAATGTAAGAATAATAAAAAGATGGATATGAGTAACAGAAATATACCAGTGAGGTAAGAAAAATAGTACTTGTCCAGTTTCTTTAACATTATTTTTATTTCAAGAAATCTGCCAATCACGTTTTTCTCACCCCTTGACATTTTGTGAAGCAATTCAAGTGTTATTTTTTATTCAATATCTTGAAATTAGACTTTTTTTCCCCCTAGATTTTGTCAGTTGAATGTGGCTCATATGAACATTTGCTTGGATTTATTTTTACAGCAAAGGTAGAGCTAGAAATGACCAAACAGGGTGTAATATTCACAGAAAATGTCTCTGAGTAAATAAAAGCTTGCGAAGGATGGAGACTTTGTTTTCAGGTTAAAAGGTTAGCGGTTATGTCATTGAAATGATTAGGGCTTGTGCATTCATTTCAATTAAATACAGAAAAAAAAGTGTTATTTTGACCTTGTGTATAGTTTTTCTCCAAACAACATGGAACATTTCTCACAGCATGAGTTCCTATCATACAAGTTACAGCGATGCACATGGTGACACCTGATAATGTTTAAAGCGCCTGCATGATGCCAGACTTGCAACAAACAATTTAGATGAGAGCGTTTCTGAGCCCTGGTGGTGGAAAATTGAAGTTTTAAAATGGAATGGAAGTGTGTTAACGAGAGTTGCTGACATCAGTATTAAGACATATGTGATGACTTCGGTTGTTAAGTTTCAATCCCCCCCCCCCCGCTGTACTCTGAGTGTTGCTATGAGAATGGCACTGAAGAGCTGTTTGGTGTTATTCGACCACAGCTGAACAAAATACTGGAGCTTCAGATTATACAGAAAAAATTAAGGCACTATGGAAACACCACAAATGTATACAAAAATCTGAAGATGCCATAAAGAGAATTCTGAGCTGCAAAGTAAACAGAGGGAGGAGGAGAAACCACAAGCAGAGCCCTGGTAGAGTCCTTTCAGCCTGGACAACAGTATCCAGGTAACTGATACATAGAAGTGAATGTCAGGTCTGATCATCTGCAGCATTAGTCAATGTGATTTTACAGTGTTATTGGTCATCATAGTCGTTTTTTAATAGACTGATATAATAAATGCAAAAATTAAAAAAAAAAAAAAAGTCCTGAAGACCATAAAGTTAGTAGTTGAGCCTCGCACACATTGCCAACTGGAAATGCAGTAATGGTCCATAAACACCACCAAATGCTGCTAACCCTGCCTAATATTGATATTAGGGGTGTCCTGATACAACACTTTCACTTCCGATACATTACCGGTATTGCAGATTGAGAATGTGCCGATGCCAATATTGATCTGATATAATATCAGGAATGGAGTGACATTCAGCTCTATTTAGTGTACTCCTCCAAGGCTTGAACAACCATAATAATTTGGGGGAATGTTAAATGTGTTTAAGTATTAAACGTCCACAGTTCTATGTCATCACAGGAAACGTGTGCATGACAAATTTTGCACTTGGACATAATGTCTTTTCCTGACTTTAACAAAACAACTGCCACTACCAGCCACCATCACTTATCATCACTTCCTGCTTTTTTAGTACAATGCTGTTGTTGTGATCACATGGGCTCTGCGTAGCGGAGATTTTAGATGCAGGATACCCATTTTCATGCTGATATCGGACCGATTATCTGATATCAATATCGGATCTAGACACCCCGAATTGATACACCATTAGACTGTTATGAATTACAATAACGAAGCCTCTGATTAATTGGACTAATTTTTTTTTACCCTGTGGTGCATAGTGGTCTCTACAACGGACACCTATTTAAAAGTCATTTACTCCGAAATTCAATGGTTCATGTGGTGGAAATTCATATTAGTCTGTGTCAGGATATTTTTATTCTTCTTAGAGCCTGAAAAAAATGTTTTAAATCTTTTCTCCAAACATAATATTTTTTTTTTAAAGTTATAGACAAACACTTGAGGGCGAAAAAGCTTAAAAACTATAAATTAATCAGTGTTAAAATGGATGAAAGAGAGTTAAAATGTTTTGTAAAGCATTAAAAAAGATTATTTATTATATTACAAAAAAAAGAAAAGAAGTCAAACAAAAAAAGTCAAATTTACATTAAGTTCACACTGTTTTATGAATGCTCAGTTAAAAATATTTGAAAAAAAAGGATTATTGTTTTTAATGCCTTAAGACAAATATGAAACACTCAAAGGTAAAATCCTGACACTGACTTTCATAATTCATGCATCAGAGGGTTAATCAAGTACCACCACTAAAATTCATATAACTCTATTTCCACATCTGTTTAGATTTTTTGAACACATAAACTTCACACACTCTCCTCAAGTTTGTCCTTCAGCATGTTTTCATGAACCCCACCCCCTCCCCTTCTTATTAATGAGATTGCCAATTGCTAACATTGATGCTTATATGTGCAACCTGGCTGCTGGCTTTCACCACTGTGTTGCTGACCTCTTGGCCCCAGATGAAAAACGACAACAGTTTCCACCAACGTACCAGCAATTCATGTTTTGGCTGAAGATTATATTCCTTGAGCGCCAAAACTTGTGAATACACACCAAGCTCACAGGTCGCAGATTCAATTCTACATTCATCCTGTGGGCCGGATAAGACCATCTGAAGGACCAAATTTGGCCTGTGGACCACATGTTTGACAACCTCCACTCTAGCTCATTCAGTTATGAGTCATCCAAACCTTCTTTGAGCCGAACAATAAACCTTATTTTTTTGTTCCAAAAGTTACTCAGAAGTAAACATAAACACATTAAAGTCAGGGGTGTGTCAACATTCAGAAAAACAGATAAGATAGAATAAAGAGAATTTAGAGGAAAATATGGATAAAATATGGTGTTTTTTTTTTTTTTTTTGCTCCTGTGTGTATTTAGTTTCCCAAGAACCTTCCGGAACCATGCACTCTTCAGTAAAAAAATATTTATTGGGAGAAAATACAATAAAAAGAAAGTATGACCCCTGAAGCTGCCTGACTATCCGTCCCGCCTGAGCCTCTCTAACATGGAAGAAAGTCACACAGTGTCCAGGGAAGAAGAACTACTTACCTTGTGTGACATGTGAAATACCCTCATAATACAACCATAATGCCATGCAATGATTATGGCCATAATATTATTTCCCTTTATCGCATCTGGTTGGGAAAATTGGAAGTCCATGAAATAAATAATGTTTACAGCGGAACTGCCTCACTTGTAATCGGCTTATGTGCAATTTACATAAAACTCAGAGTCCCATGCAGTCCCCCCTGATTATGATATTTAAGAGGAGAAGCAAATAAACACAGACTTCACGGCCAAGCCTGGCATCCTGAGAGAAAGAGCTGTGATAGCGCACGACAGAAGCAAAAACACACACTAGCAGCTGCATTTTTGGCAGAGACGTGTGTGAACAGCAGCATCAGCCAGTGTGTCCATGCATTTCTTTATCCTTATATCTGACTTTAGCTGTATAATGACAGAAAACCTTCATATGAACACATTATCTCCACTTTCATGTTAATTTTTCTTATTTTACTCATGCAATAAATAATATTAGTACAAAAAATGCAGATAAATAGCTCCAAGGATCCATCATGGCTTAATAAAGATGTAACAAAATGACTCTTATCTTATCAGACGTCGAGTTTGACCTCTAAAGTGCCGAATAAAAAAGTGACAATGGTGTCTCAAGCTTCAGTGATCTAACTGTGAAGGCTCATCCTGCAGCAGATGAAGCGCCATAAAAGCCTCACAGTGAACCCGTCGCTGCCCTCGAAGCCCTGACAAAGAGAGACGATTGTGATCACTTATTCAACGCTTCCTTTCAAACACGTCACCTGCTCAGAATGATAATATCTATTTAGTTTATTCAGCTGACACTGGTGCTGCAGTCATGGGAAGCTGTGAATAGAAGACATGTTTTCCTTCACTGTAATTTAAGGGATCTAAATGACAGTGTGTTCCTGTAGCATAGTGTAAGTCGTCTCTAAACTGGAAGGTAAACAGTCAGGCTGAGATTCCAATTTAGTCTTATCTTCAAGTTTTTCAACAAAATACTAGTTAACTTAAGTCACATTCAAGCTTTTTGGCCATTATAGCTTTGGTCACAACATATTTTACCTGTATCCTAAGTGACAGTGTTTTCTCTTGGTTTACTATGACTCTTATACAATAGTCTTTAACCCTGTAAAGCCCAACCTATCAAATAATAGTCAGAAAATTCAAATTTTTAAGAACTGAGATGTTCATTTACGACGGAGTATTAGGGCCACATTAAGAATTTTTTTCTTTTTTGCTTCATATTTTACTTGGAAATTGAAGTCAAATTTAATCATTTTACAACGAGAATAAAGTCAAAATTAATGATTTAACCACAGGAATAAAGTTAAATTTAATTATTTAACTACAAGGGTAAAGTTGAAATTAATTATTTTACTATGAGACTAAAGTCCAAATTGATAATTTTTCTACGAGAACAAAGTTGAAATCAATTATTTTACTTTGAGAATAAAGTCGAAATTAATTTATTTACTATGAGAATAAAATCGAAATCAATTTATTTACTATGAGAATGAAATCGAAATTAATTTATTTACTGAGACTAAAGTCGAAATTAATAATTTTACTACGAGAATAAAGTCAAAATTAATTTATTTACTATGAGAATAAAGTGGAAATTAATTATTTTACTACAAAATAAAGGTCAAAATCAATTGTTTTACTATGAGGTCAAAGTCAAAGTAAAGAAGTATCAGAAAAGGTAAGGAAACAATCAAATCAAAAGAAGAAAAAGAAGAATGAAAGGAGGAAGAGAGTGTTGCAGCTGGTAAGACTAACGTTCAATAAAATGTTCAGCTCACTGAGCATACCTAGTTTTACGTCATTATTTTCTAACTTTAATCTTGTAATAAAATAATTAATTTCTACTTTTAATCTCAAAGTAAAAATAATTGACTGACTTCATTCTCGTAGTAAAATAAGTTATTTTGACTTTAATCTCATAGTTAAAATAATTAACTTTGACTTTATTCTCGTAGTAAAATAATTTATTTTGGCTCTAATCTCATAGTAAATATGAAGTACAAAAAAAAAAAAAATCTTAATTTGGCCCCAAATATTTCTTAATGTTGCCCTAATACTCAGTTGTAGTTTATTAACTCTTTTAACAAAATTGACAAAGAAGTATATTGCTTTATCATTTCATTCAGGATATATTTCTTGCATCACATTTGACATAGTGGGCAGTTTTGCGCCTTTTACCTTTGTACAGTTTTGAAGCCAAAAGAACTGCAATCCCCTTTTAACTGGAGCTACCATTGTGCAGCCAGAGTCTGTACCATAGAGAATTTGGGTGGAACTGAGTAACAAAAAAACCCCCAAAAAACAACATTTTTTTCTTTCTTTCAAAGGTTTTATCTCTCTTTGGCTCTCTCTCTCCTGCTTTTTTTTATCCCTGCTAAAAAGTACTTACGAACAGCAGCTGTCAATCATAGTAAAACACAACTTCTAACCCATTATTTTTAATGTCTAATAAGTAATGAAAAACCTCTTTAGAAAAAAAATGACTTGAACACAAAGCAGTTAAATAACATCTTCATATTATCACAGTGTAAGGATGTGAGAAACATTTTTACGAGGTGTAATAATTTTTTAAAGTTTTACCACCTCTAAACTGGAATGCATGAGAAGAGGAAGATTTTGACATGTACTGCAGCCAGCCACCAGGGGGAGCAGTTTTTGTGGAGACCTCAGTTAAAGCCAACTGTCATGTCGTCCATTGTTTATGCCGTCTGTGATCAGATTAAACAGGAGAAACTCAACCAAGTGAGACTCTAACCAAACTTTTCGTTTGTTTCAGTAACACTTGAGATATTTCTCTCAGCCACTGACGTACATATAAATGGTAATTTGCACGTGTTCCCTTTATTATGACACCAGGAGGATTCAAATAGACCTCGTAGATGCAGAGATATACTCTATTTAATTTGAGTATGTTAGTTCTTAAGCAGTGAGCCAAAAAAAAGAGGCCAGGGTTTGACCCATTAGTTCCCAAAAATGAAGCCAATTTTTGTCCAGGTAATTATACTGTAATTTAGACAGACTTTAGATATTGCATTTCTACTGAATCTAATTACTACTTGCTGCATCTTTAAATCTTTTCCCTCAAAAAGAGCTCATAAAACACACTTCACATGGCTCATCTCCTGAATTTTAGGAAACCCCTGAACTCACACATTTGGTCACCTTTGAGCTTCACACTCTGGGTGTGAGTGAAAAAGGCTGCAGTGTGACAAAGGGGAATTTACAAAAAACAGGGTCAAAAGTCCAACTTTTTGGAATTGGCCATCTAATGTATCAAACAAAAACTCTGAGGAAGAAGAAAGGCTTTTACAAATCAAATGTAGTTACTGAACAACACTCTCAACTGCTTCACCTCTTCCAAACCATCTCATCACATTGTTTAAAGAGACAACAAAGACGCTTATTGTGATGTGAGTCATTCATCCGAGCTTCAGATACCAGAGTGAGGACAGATTAAAGCTCTTTTCAACGTACAAAGGCATCTTCAACACCGCTTTGAAGGTTAACCTTGAGCAAGGAAGGTGAACTAATCTTAGCGCCGTGTGTTGTATCACACTGGATTCAATGGGGGAAGCCATGCTTTATAGTTCTTTCCACATCAAGTCTGTGTGTGTGTGTGTTTCTGTGAGTGTGACTGAGTCAGGCGGAGTGAAGGACCAGCAGTGTGGTGTAACCTGGCTTTGTACAGCTGCTCTCACAGAAATCACTCTGCTCTGGCTTTTAATCTGACAGACGTTTGCTCTCAGATTCAAGGTTTGAGGAAGAAACAGATTTTTTTTTACAAGAGTTAAACTTTGCATCCCATTTCAGATAAGTTCAGAAAATATCCCACGGATCAGAAAAGTCCAAAGTCAGGTGTTTCATCTTACAACTTTTTAATTATGGCACTGAAATTAACCCTGTAAAGCCCGACCTATCAAAAAATAGTCTGAAAACAGAACTGAGAAGTTTATTAACCCTTTTAAAAAAAATCCACAAAAAAAAATGCTTTATCATTTCATTCATGATATATTTCTTCTTTCACATTTTACTCTCTGGGCAGTTTTCCGTACTATTTTATCTATTTCATTAATGTTTTTTGAGTTAATATGCATTTACTTCATCCAGAAAACACTTGCTTAAGTAGAAAAAGTAGCTAATTTAGTGTTATTCTTACTGCAACTTCTTGAAAATCAAGCAATGATTTTCCTGAAAATATGTGAGTGGATGATTTCATGACAGCAGACATTTTGAAGAGGGCCAAATTACAACTTCAGCTGACTGTAGTGATATGACAATACTCAAGGTGGTAGAATATGTTTCTAAAAGTAGTTTTCACAGGTTTTTAAAAAAAACTATTTATCATGTTTATCATTGTCTATCCTGTGAAATCTCCTTGAAACTGAAAGTGTGGGGTCGTCTTATTTTTGGCAACTAGGCTTTGAATAGCCTCACCAGTTTCTTTCTCACTCACTCACTCGCTCGTCTCACCACAAAACCTCCCTACAGTGACAGGTAACATTCAAAATGGCAGTTTCTTGCGTTGGTTTGCCATTATTTTCCCGACTTGCTATTCGCTCTATGTAGTGTGCTTATCTCTGCGTGTGCGCACTCAGATGTTTGTATCAGGGGCTGTAGGGGCCGTTATTCAGAATGCCCTGTCTGTATGCATCGGGGCGGAACTCTGCTGTTTACAATTCAGATGGCCTGAGAGAATTGTGAATATGAGACCATATAGAGACAGAAATGACATCTTGTCATGCAAATAAGCTAAATGACATGAGGCTACTTAGTCTGTTAAATAAAAGAACAAGGTATGGACCTGATCTATGAGAAAAGCAACTCGATTCATTTTACTTACCTATTGTGATTTGGGTGCACTAGATATTGCACTGTTATATAAAAAATACAGTCTTTCTTATTTTATCATATTTTTACATTTTTCTTTTATTGTGAGCTGCACTGTGCTCTGGTGCTGGTATCATGCTATAAACAACAGTCTGTCCTTGTTTTGTGTTTTTTTTTTCATCAATATCTTTTATACAATTTTAAGAGAAAATGTTCTTCATGATAAAATGAGATTTTGTCAGCAAATGGCCCTTTTTCAAGAAAAAAAGGGATCCTCTTATTTCCAATATCATCTTATAATTCAGGTCAATACAGTACATTTTCTGTGTGCTCACAAACAAAATCAGAGTATATCTTGTAAGGGCAATGTAAGATTTTCATTCAGCATGCTTTGATGATATTGTATGGATTTTTTTTTTCCACAATTTTGTGACAAATATATCACAAAATGTCCCTGGGCCTTGATTTTCTTCTTCCTTCTCTGCAGATCAGACTGATGCTGATGCTGATGCTGATGCTGCTGCGCCTGAGTAACTTTTGGTGCTTAATGGAGCATGCATTCATCACATGTCAGTGCCCTCCTGTAAATATCTAGTCCTGTGGTTTTTCCTGTAACGTAAAGTCAATCATGTTCTTCTTCGCTTTGCGTCAGCTGTTTGTTCCTGTTTTCACTCATCACTTTCCACAGATCTCCTGTCACTCAAACAGCATGGTTGCTCCTGTAATTACTCTTTTTTTTGCCTGGATTGTCTGATTTGGGATTTTCTGTTAATCAGGTTTCTGTAGGAGGCATTTTGTCAACAGTATTCAGCCTAAACACCCAGTTTGTCTGCCAATCCAGATTTCAATTCTGAATTCAATGTTTTTCAGGTTTTTAAAAGTTGTTGCAGTCAGATTTAAACTATACCCTCTCTGATACCAACACACTTAAAAAATTGAAACATTGACTTTGATTAAAGTTAGTACCTCAACTACCGTAGTCCCATGTAAATGTATTCGGTTGGTTGAAAACAGTAACTCAGGGTCAACTAAGTTGAACATTAAATTACTTATTTCAACTGACTCTGTCTATTAAGATTAAATCAGTTCACATAATTAATTTTTCTAAAGGCAGTGTTCCTTTTTTGAAGTACATAAAGAGAGGATATACTACTTGAAAATGAAACCTGGACTTTGGTTTAATTTATTATGTCAACTTGTTCCATGTAAATGTATTAGACTTGTTGAAAGCAATGACTTTAGGCTCTACTAAGTTGACACCAAAACTTCAATTAAAAACAATGTTTTTCTTCTTTTGAGTGTATTATCTATCCATGGATGTTAAGACTAAACCTGTGCAGATTTTCAAACCTCTGTGTATTCACATGTTATAGAAATCCCTGAATAGCATTGCTGGAATGATGCGGACATCACGTAACCCCCATTAACAAATACAGCGTGCGCAGTTTTCAGCGTGTGCCCATTTACACTGGATCCATCTCTGGAGCTGAACGTGCTCCATAGCAGCTTGAAATTTTTCTGGCAGGATTCGTTCGGTATTTTCACTTCCAAAACTTCAGCAGTTCCATGCTCCTTTCTGTTGGTGTCCTTATAGAAAAAATGAGTTGTGTCACATATATTTATGAAGTTTTCCACCACCAAGATAAACATTCCCTCGTCTACAGTGCCCGATTACCACTGAGTCTTTCTGACCTGCTGATGACTTCTGTCCCTGTGCCACTGAAGGTGATGTAATTTTGATTTACAAGGATGAGATTTAAGAATAGGAGCCAGAACAAAGTGCTTTATTTTGAAATAAGTGAGCACTCTGTTCTTTTTTGTGTCTCCTGTTTGGTACCACCTGCTCTGCAGAGATCAAAGTGTTGCTGCGTTTAACACCAGCAAAAATTAACTTACAGTGTAAAAGTTACAAGCAGCGATCAGTGAAAACGGACCCCAGCTCTATGTTGCACCACAGTACAAACATACTATGTGTAAAATGTGGGGGAAGGATCGAATAACTAGCTCGTGAAATATTGGGAGTGGACCTCAAACACCAAGGTCTGCCCATAGCTCTGCCTCTGAAAGGTCTCAAGAGGGTTGTCCAATCAGAGTGGTGTGGCTTAAGGAGCTTTTAAGGCAGAGCTGGACTGGAACAAAAAATTGGCCCTGGCATCTTGGACCAGACTGGCCCACCATGCTTGATCCCGCCCCCTCCGGCCCTCGAAAAACAAACAAACCAACAAGAAAAGAACATTCCACCACTTCATTGCAGTAATTATTTCTAAAGCATAATTCATCCTATTGGGTTTGCTGATGTGTTCCAGGGAGGAAGAAAAGACAAAGACAAATTTTGGCATCAATTTCGTGAAACTGGCCAAATGAAATAACTATTATTATTTTTGTTTGTTAATGTTGTATTCTCTAATCCTGTGTTCTTATTGCAAACAAACAAGCAAAAATACATGATATTTATTGGAGTATGTGCTTACATAATTCATGTCCCACACACCTGCCCTTTTTTTTATGTCAGTGCTCTGTTTGGGGCACCCCAGTCTGAAAGTCTGGACGCGCCCCTGCTAAAGTGTGCACCATTGCAGGTAGCCTGGGTTATGTTGCTGTGCTCATCAAGGGATGGATTCATGCTAAATGGAGGGTTCAGCAACTTCAGTTCGTGGAATAGACGGTGTTAAAGGGACAGCATTCAAAAGGGAACGCTTCAGACAGAACATTACAAGGGTTTTCTTTAAAACACTTGTGTATATATAGTATTGTATTGAGCTGCAAATTATATTTCGACTCTCCAGAATTGTTAGAGGGACAGTATGAACCCTGGAAAAAGTACTCCCTTTAACTCCTCCAACATAACAATGCAGTCTATTCTTAGAAACTGGAAAGGTCATCAGACAAGTCTCAACATGTTAACTTCAAAGCTTTCAGAAAAATCAGACTTACAGTTCTGTGAAAATGATCAGAGTGGGGCAGTCATAGTGTCTCTTCTGGAAACATGGCAAACACAACCTCGTTTTAGAGTACCATGGGTTTGGCTGCACCAAAAGTAAACGTCAGAGAATTTATTCTGATTGATGATTGGCTGCACTGCAAAAACTGAAATCTAAGCAAGTCATTATGTCTTATTTTTAGTAAAATTTGTCTTACTATTCTTGATTTAAGCCACATTTACTAGACAAGGTCATAGACAAAAATGAGGCGTCAATTGCTTGTAACAAGTCAAAAAAAAATCTGCCAATGGGATAAGATAAAAGATTCTTGTTTTAAGACATCTTTCTAATTTCAAGAAACTTCCCGGGCGAATTCGTCTTATCCCATTGGCAGATTTTTTTTTGACTTGTTACAAGCAATTTACACCTCATTTTTGTCTTAAAAAAACTTGAAGTAAGACATTTTTATGACCTGGTCTTGTGAATGTGGCTCAAATTAAGAACAATAAGACAATTTTTACTACAAATAAGACATAATGACTTGCTTAGATTTCTTAATATTTGTTTTTAATTGAATAAAAAAGTTGCGTTATGAAACATCTGAGAGATTCAAGCACGTTTTATTTGAAGTCAGGTTTCACCTTTCCTCCAACATGCTCAGGCCACCCGTGTCTGATGGGGGGGGGCAGAGCCACAGGAGTGTCAGCGACATCAACCAGGGAACTTCAAACATTGTTATTTCCACTCCATATCCTTCAAAGTACTATAAAGAGTCCAGAGGGAGGGCGGGAAGAATAATCGAGCTGTAAACCTGTTTCCCTGCGGTGTCAGAGTTAGTCCATTCCCAGGTCTGAGAGCGGTGATCAGTCAGAGCCCCCACCTCTGTGATTAGGTTATTGTTTTTCATTATCCTATATGTCAGAAAGGTAACAATTTGTATGTTTCAGAGTGTTGACGGGTCCATTCATCCCTCTCCTCATCTCTTTTCTTCCTCTTCCTCCCTTTGTTCTCCATACACCCACAATAGCCGGAGCTTTATATTTTCCTCAATTAAGCCAAAGGAAAACTGCGTTCCATTGATTTCTCCTCCAGACTCAGAAGGATGTCGTCGCTCACTTGGGAGATCAATTCCAGTTCTGAAGATGGATGGACTTTTAAGTCTTAACAATTACATCAGATCAAATCAATAACAAGCAGTTATTTCATTGTGTTTTTTGTCCCTAAGTGGGGAAATGGCTGCAGCTTTTGTTCACTGGATTGCTAGGACATCTGTGTTTTATTGTTAATTATAAACCATCTTGTGCGGCAATCAACAATCAGAGTTCATTTTGGTCCACTGAACACAGATGAGGTGATAAAACATCAACGCAACTAGATACACTGGCAGCGGGGAGAGTAATCTGCCTACGCATAATGGATTATAGATTCAATTTATTTTCAGTGTAAAGTGAGTAGACAAGGCGGGTCGCCAGAAGAAAATGACATCCGCTCTTAATTGACCATTGGTGGAGATGTGCAGTGATGCGTGAACACCAGCATCAAGGAGCGTTCGCGGCTCCGCGCTCACACTCAGACTTACTGTGAAGTGTTCAATCTCTCTCTCCAAGCTCTCTCTACCCTCTCTCTCTCTATCCTCTCTGTTGAATTTTTATGAGATCACAAAAGTGCCATCAACTTCACGCTACATTCACTTCATATTGAGTAAATACGAGGCACCAACTGGTAAAAATGTTCCAATCAGCCCCTGGAGGAAATTTAAAGAAGGGCTTTTATGGCCGACCCTCCACCTAAACAAATACACACCTGAGTGGAGCTGATCTGGACTTTGTTTCTATAAATTCAGCTTTCATTGGCCTTTGATAGGTCTGGTCTGCATCTTTCATCAGAAGTGGACCACTGTAAAACGAGTGTATCCCTGATGAAAACACACGTCAGGCTTCTGTTTTCATATAGTGTTTTTTTTTTTTTTTATCATAACAAAAATAACCTGCATTTTCAACAGCATCACGAGAATGCATCTAGATTTTTTCATATGGAATTATTTCTCCATCTTGATGAATCAATTAGTTATGATCATTAATTGTTGATTAATGGCATTTTAATTACATGTTCAAAATGCCATTATTTTCCCATTCAAAACTCCTTTTGAATCCATTTCATCATTGTAAATTAAAATGTGATTTCCACAGGATCCCACTAGGACCTGAGTCCTCACTATGGTCAACAGTGGGGGTCCCCAAACTATGGCCCCCAGGCAGGATGCGGCCCCCTCCCAACATTTGGTACGGCCCTGAGAACAATTCCAAAATCACATTTTTCATAATAAAAATAGTATTTTTATTCTATTTTTACTGCAGACATACAAAAGTCTGGCAGTTTAAATAGAATGTTCCCCAGGCTGTTTAAAACCTCCAATGGTACCTTTTTGTAAATAAAAAGGCAGCTGAGAGGGACGAAACAGTGTTGGGAATAAAAAAGAAAAATGGGTTTATTTTGTATCCTCTTCCTCACCCATCCAACCAACTCCATATCCTTTATGGACATTGGTTTTATGGCTTAAGACTGTAGAATTATCCTTACACAGATTTTATTGTCATTCTTTTTTCATCAGGTGTACAGGAAAAAATTCCAGGTTCAGCTTTGGCTTTATAGTATGCAAATATAGTGCAAAATCCTAGAAAAGTGGTGCAACATAAGTGCAACATATAATTAACTTGAATGTCACTACATTTTTAAGGCTGTTTTTCCATTGTTTTGTTATGAGCAGTGTTTCTATTTCCTTTTATTTATCCATTCATATTTGTATTTGTATGTATAACTGCAATATTCCATACTTTTTGTCAGAAGTCACAGGTCAGTTGTCCCGACCCATTTGTGGCTCCACCAGTTATACCATATCTATATATTCATACCCCTTTACGTCTGTCTTACAGTTCAGGAATAGTACAATTCATTAATTTCTTACAATGCAACAACGTTTTATTCCCAAATATATTATTGTGTAACTTTTGGAATGACAATAATGAAAGTCTAAATCTCTAGGGTAAGTCTAGACATATTCTAGAATTTGGCAAATAAATTGTCAGATAACACATCAAACACATGCACACGCATAGATGTATATTTGTATATATATATAATTTACAGAGAGGGTGAGAGACAGATAGAGAGATAAAGATTTCCTGAATTATTTTACCTAGAGATTAGGTATTATGTCTCTCTGTTACCCCTGTAGTAGCTTGTAATGTTTTTCTTGCTAGTGTTTTAAGAACCCGTCTTTCAGCCTTTATCTAAAAAACTTCATTACCTCCACAAACCCTCTTCTCTTCGATAGGCCAGCCATCTGTCCTCAATCCTGTCAGGAGTGGAAGTATGGGCAGACAAGGGCGTCATTTGTTTTGAAAAGTGGGGGGGACAATAAATATTTGCAAAAATGATTTTTGAGAGGTGCTGGGGAAGATGACGAGTACTTAAAGTAAGGCTATATTAAAGTAAGGCTATATTAAAATGCATCTACCCTCCTAATTACACAGGATTCATTTCACCTGGGACCTCTGATAGTTCGTAATAAATGCGAAGGAGATGTGTTTTGAATCCCTGTGCAAAGTGACCACAGTTCCAGTTGTAACAACTCTTTGGAGTTGAAGGAGACTCGCTACGTGCCCCAATTTAATCGGTAAACAGGCTCAATGAATACTGGATAAATACTGGGCTTTGTACCGCCCATCAGAGGCTCAGCTTCTCTGGGAGTCTATGGGGCTGTGGGCGGGGCCTGACGCTCAGCTTCTGCATGATGATTGGATGATCTGTCTGAGGCGGAATCTCTTTTTTAATGACAGCAAAATGAACGAATCAGCGATCTGAAAGTATAAACTTCCACCAGATCAAAGTCTTTCATTCTGTTGTTCTGAACTGATGCGGAGACTTTACCGAGGCCCAGTGACTTTGTCTTTGTTAAAAATGACCAGAAACAGACGGACCACAGCGCAGGCTGTGGAAATATGTGGAAGCTGGTATAAGTGCGCAGTGGCACGCACATTTTGAGTGTGAATTGGGGGTTACACATGAAAGGGGCAAACTGACGTCTGGCAAAAAGTGGGGGGGGGCATATCACACCCGTCCCCCACTAAACTGATGCCTATGTGGGAAGACCTTGGTGTTTAAGGCCCACACCTTCAACAAGTCATAAAACAGGTGAAAAGATGTACGTGATGACATAATTCCAGCAAGATCTGGTAAAAAATGTGGTGCTATTTGTTGAATGGAGCGTTATTATCAGTTTACAGACAGATTTGGGGATTTCTACAACATATGAATATGTAGAAGTTTGACATCCACTGTTGCAACTTTGTATGCATGTCTACAATATCAGGGGAAAGCATAATACCTTATCTCTAAGTGTGTTCCATGAACAAATTTAATTTCAATTTTTTTCTCTTTCTAGATTTTATTTGGATATGTCAGTACTCAAACTTATTCCATCTTTCTTTCATTTGCTCAAACTCTTGGTACTCGATGTCAAACTCTTGCTGTGTATTTAAATACACAGGGGGTCAGTTTATATTCATTAGTATAAGTTTTGAAGAAGATGTTTTTCTCAATATAACCAAATGTGTCCAGTTTAAAATGGTGACAAAGGAGGGAGTGATCAGGTTTGACTGTAAAACCTGGACTTCTCTCTGTCAGTGCATCATGCTGGGAGTCTGTCTGTCAGTCCATGTTTCTGTGTGTCTCTCTCCTCCTTTGTTGTTTTTCTTCCATTCAGCTGCTCTTTTCTCTGTTAAGACGGTGGCGGTCTGGATTGGCGAAGAGCTAAATTGCTCCATGTGAGCTCGGTCACGGCTCAGCTCTCCTTGAGATAATGAAATGACAATTAATGGGAAAGCTGTTGCCATTCGCTCATTTGTTCGCTCACTGGAGAAGCAGCAGCAACGACGAGGTGGGGGGGGGGCAGACAGAAACCACTGCATTCACAACACATTTTGCAAACTACCCAGCTTTTGTTTTCTTACTGAATAGCTGCTGATGTTATGCTCAAAATCCTCGAAAATGTTGCAAAACGAGCAAGAATGTGATTCAAAGAAAACATTGTTTTGGGTATCGGGAGTAATTAACAGCACGTTACCAGCACTTCTTCTGTGTAATTGGTTAAGTGGGAAGTGTCACTTACAACATGCTGTAAAAGATTCACAAGGTTAAATATGTACGACCCCAATTCCAATGAGGTTGAGACGTGTACAATGTAAATAAAAACAGAAAACAATGATTTGCAAATCTTCTTCAACCTATATTTAATTGAAAACACTACAAAGACATGATATTTACTGCTCAGACTGATGACCTTTTTTTGTTTGTTTCATGCAAATATTTGCACATTTTGAACTTGATGCCTATAACACATTCCAAAAAAGCTGGGACAGGGGCAAAAAAAGACTGAGAAAGTTGGTGAATGCTGAAAAAACAGCTGTTTGGATCATTCCACAGGTGAACAGGTTCATTCGAAACAGGTGAGTGTCATGATTGGGTATAAAAAGAGCATCTCCAAAAGGCTCAGCTGTTCACAAGCAAAGATGGAGCGTGGGTCACCACTTTGTCAACAACTGTGTAAGCAAATACTCCAACAGTTTAAGAATAAATGTTTCTCAATGTTCAATTACAAGGAATTCCATCATCAACAGTCCATATTATAATCAGAAGATTCAGAGAATCTGGAGAAATCTCTGCATATAGGCAGAAAGGCCAGAAAACCAACACTGAATGTCTGTGACTTTTGACCTCTCAAGCGGCACTGTATTAAAAACCAACATCGCTGTGCAAAGGATCTTACAGCATGGGCTCAGGAACACTTCAGAAAACCATTGTCAGATAACACAGTTCATCACTACATCTACAAGTGACAGTTTAAACTCTACCATGCAAAGACAAAGCCATACATCAACAACATCCAGAAATGCAGCCTTCTCTTGGGCCTGAGCTCATTTGAAATGGACTGAGGCAAAGTGGAAAAGTCTGCTGTGGTCTGATGAGTCCACATTTCAAACTGTTTTTGGAAATCATCAAAGACCATCCAGATTGTTACCAGCGCAAAACTTACACATCTGTGAAGGCAGCATCAATGCTGAAAGGTACATCCAGGTTTCAGAGCAACATACGCTGCAATCCAAGCAACGTCTTCTTCAGGGACGTCCCTGATTATTTCAGCAAGACAATACCACATTCTGCATCTGTTACAACAGTGTGGCTCCGTAGTAAAAGAGTGCGGGTACTCGACTGGCCTGCCTGGTCCAGACCAGTCGCCCACTGAAAATGTGTGGCACATTATGAAGTGCAAAATACAACAACAGAGACCCTGGGACTGTTGAGCAACTGAAGTTATCCATCAACAAGAATGAGAAAGACTCCCAGCTCCAAAGCTTTATCACTTAGTTTCCTCAGTTCAAGAAAGCTTGTTGAAGGAAAGGTGATGGAACACAGTGGGAAACATGAACCTGTCCTAACTTCTTTGAAAACTTTTGCAGACATCAATTTCAAATAAGTTTATGAGTTAGAGCATGAAATATCTTGTCTTTGTGGTGTATTTAATTAAACATAAGTTAAAAAGGATTTGAAAATCATTGTATTCTGTTTTTATTTACATTCTACACATCCCAACTTCATTGGAATTGGGGTTGTACATGTCCTATGACAGTCACCGCATGGCTAAAGCGAGCTCTTCAGCTGTGCAAAGCATACAAAACAACAACAACAACAAAAAAAACCTATATATCCTTTATTAACCTAGTGACACTTAAGGCAATATATTATTTACCACTGCCAGAGGCCTACACAGCACTGAGCCACTCAGCTCTCTGGCCTACTGAGATAGTCCCTGACAGGACGGCAGAAGACACATATATTTCCTTGAAAAGAAAGAGTGAAAGCAGACCCTTGGGCTTCTCATAAAGCGTCTCTCCAATATGTGCTGTGAAGTGGAAATTCTATCCAACTCCAAAAACACACTGAGAGGAAAATAAATATTTTCGTTTTAATGCCAGGCTGCATTAATGCATTTTCCTCTCTCAGTCAACACACTTTTAAAATTACACACATATATAAACATCATATCTAAGAAGTGAGTTTATATGGGTTTAGTAATTATATATGTTTTTATAAGACTACAGGACACAGTTTGTGTTCCTGTCTCTAATCACAATTAATTTCACTGAAGGCAGAAGCTGGTAAAGTATGACACGAAATTACATCATCTCTGTTATTATGCTTGTGGGGATTGTGATAAAGCTGTGTAATCTAGTTAGCAAAGTCCCTGTTTGCATGTCTAATCAAGCTAAGCTTCTTGTGACTGCATTACAAAGCAAAAGCTCAGTCAAGTACATAAAAGTTAAACCCGAACAAAGTGAATACAAAGTACAGAGCGCTCAGGAGCAGGAGCCCGTCCACCGTACCTGGTATCGATTGGCCTTCGCCAGCTCCTGATTGGCCGATTCCACGTTGGATGATGTGGTCTGGATGTAATCTTCGATGCTGTCTGAGGAAACAGAGCAGGGTGACTTTTAGTGTTACTCTCATCCCAGACATTTATCAAAGTGTCTTTAGCCAGCATCAAAACACAACAATTGTATCAAATAAATCATTTAACTGTTGAAAAACATCATTTCTTATATTACAACCTCCAAAATGAGATAATGCTTGTGCGTTTATCCAGTCAAACTAGCCCACAAATCTAAAATCCAACCACTCCATGAAACCTCTTTATTTTCGAGTGCTGAGTTTATCTGGAGATATTTCTTACAATCAGTCGACAACAGCTGAAAAAGAAACAAACTTATTGAAGAAGAACAGAAAATCTCCTGTAAACACTTTCCATAATGCTGTTTGATCATCAAAATACAAGAACAAAGCACAGCTTGTATGTCTAAAAAGTTTTTTTTTACTGTCTAAGAATATCCAAGGAATCCAGACAAAAACAAAAAACCAAGAAAAAAATGGACACTGTCATCAAGTTGGAGATGCAACCATTGACTTAACGCTGTGCAATTGAAGCGACATAGGTCTGAGTACTTTCATTCTGTTTCCAATTCTGAACACAAATCAGTAAACTACGGAGCCCCCTAAGGGTCAAGGAGAGATGTTTTTTTTTAGGAAGACTTTTGCGTTCCCTCGCAATCCCTTTTTGTCTTCAGATCCTCCTGATTCATGTTTTCACTTTCCCTCAGGTGTGCAGAGAATGGATCCAGATAAGTTAGAAGGATAGAGATTCAATATGGTAATATATAATGATCAATAACTCATCATCAGAGCATTTCAGAAACAAAACCTACACGTCTCTGCAGTCACAGCAATGTTGACTACCAGCTACAATTGGAGTTTTTTCAGGGAAACCTGCATTGGCCGCAACAAAGAGTCAGCTGGTGCTGGGATTTTCAAAGACCATCTGCAAATTGCAACATGGAAACAAAGAAAAAATGTTGTGAGGGAACCCAATAGTCTTCCAACCCCCCCCCCAAAAAAAATTGGTGTGACACTGGGTCTCCGTCGTAAACAAATTCAGAGGGCATGTTTTTCCATTTGTATTACTGAAAAAAAATCAGACAAACTGTTTAATGACCCAGTTTAAAATATGAATAAATTAAAAAAAATTGCATTTTCCATCTCAAATTTTAATTTTCAAGGAAAGGCCTAACATTTCTGATTTTCCATTTGCTATGTTTATGCTTTTCAGTATGTGGCCCATATTAAATACATAAATAATGGATCCACCTCTCAGGTAGGTTGTGGTGCATGTGCTATTCTAGCTTAACCTGTAATAAATTTGTGGAAGTGTCTATGTGCAAGAGCTATTGACCAATCATCTCTCGAATTAAATTCCCATAAGGCTTGAGTGACAGTATCTCGTCTAGTATCCAGACTCCTACCAACCGAATCTGCTACTGTTGTGTTAAAGACATGCTAAGTGCAGAAAAAAAGATAGAATACTATGATTCACCTCATAAAATATAGATATCCATTTTTTTAACATTTTGGATAAACATGGATTGGAATCTCTGTGTTTGTCCTGGAATATAGAAATCCATAATGGAAAAAAAATCCAATTTTATGGCTATATCATGATGGAAAATGGCTCTTGTTTGGTTTTGTTTGTTCTAAAATCTGTGACATATACAGAAAAAAGAAAAATGCCTGATTTTTGGTTTCCTGTTTGTGTTTCAGAATTGGAAAAAGAACTAGGGGGGAGGTCCGCATTTCCCTTCGGCAAATGCAGGATGTTGAAATGCTGAGCATCACATTTCAACACTCTCTTTTTACCTTGCAGATTAAGCTCAGCGTTGATGTGTTGAGCATTGCATTGCAACACTCTTGCTTTTCCTTGCAGGAAAAGCTCAGTGAAGAAATGCTGAGCATTCCAATATAATGAATGGAAGGTACTGAGACCCAAAAATAACGTTTTGAACAAAAGAAAGCACATCTCTTTGTGGACATAAGGATCAGAGCATAAAAACTTCAGGATAAAACGTTCATATCCATCCCTAAAAGTGAAATTAGTTTGGTCTCACTTGCTGAATCATCCTGACCTTCCTGGAATGACTGACTTTGTTCATACTGTTGCTCTGCACACAGTTTTGACAGCACATAATGTGACAGCCCTCAGTGTTACCAAGGACAACCGCTCTGATAGTTAAGACTGCGAAAACAGCAAGGCCTCATTTACAGGCTGCCGATACACAGAAGTTAATGGGATGAGACGGAACATATTTAATGAAGCAGAAGGTCCAAAATATTTGGTATCCTCCACATAATTAGCCACGTATATTTACGACTGGCCAGTGATAGTGAGAGTGCTATTGATCGTCTGGGTGTTGTGGGAGTGGAAAGGCTACAGCTGCTTTAAAGACTTTGCCGGGTTTCCTGTTGTGATGGCCTCTGATAATTACTGCACCACTCAAGCTTGTCGAGAATTAACTTTTGAACCGCACAGGAGCAGGAGGTTGAAGGAATGAAAGGTAGTGACTGACTAAAAGCACTTCCTCCTCTGGTGAGTCGGACACATTGTCACCGGCTGACATTCAGAATCAGGTCTTGTTCTGGAGTGACTCACTCATTCTTTCTCTGCCTGTCGGCTCCAGGTCGTTCTTTATTCCAAACTCATTCAGAACGACTTCACTTTGAATTTTGTCCACATTATGCAGAGCATTAGATCACCAACAGATATTTCTGTGTCGAGATTCAAATGAGTAACAGGAAGTCTTGGATTAGAAAAAAATGCATCCTTATTCCACAGTCAAGCTGTTTTTGAGGCTCTTTTATACATCAGCCCCAGTTGGCCTGAAGCTCGAATTTATTTCTTATTTTAGGTTGAAAACAGGCTGAAACCAGGTCTTGTTGTCAACAAAAACCATCTTTAAAGAAGAGGCATTGTAATTTTTTCCTATCATTATACTGTCCCATTTGTGCCCTAGTGTGTCTTTACAAAGGTTATCCACAAGATGCAAGAGGTTTTTTTTGTCATCACATGTTTCAGAGCAATAAAATTACATTCCAGTTCCATCCAAGAAACATAAAACAAGACAGTGACATATAACAGGGGGAAGGCAGGAGCAGGGAGAACTATAGGTCAGCCAGTGTGAGCAGCACCCCGTTTCATTAGATGAATAAAAGGAGAAACAAGAGGGAGGAAGAGGGAAAAAAAAGCAAATCCAAAAGTAGACTCCTGTACTGGGGCACAATGTGGAATTATGAAGAATCACCTCAGCATATAATAAAGCAATACAACAAAACTCAAAGACTTGCACATGTGGGAGGGGGAGGGGTGTCGGGCGGGGAAGGTGTCACAGCACACTTGGGACACCTGGGCCACACACCACAGACCATCAGTGGTAGCAGTTTGAGGTTCAGTATCTTGCTTAAGGCCCCCCTTTAATTTAAAGTGATCATTGTTGGTCGGTTAGCAGCTTGTGCCTGTGTAGCTACACACACACACACACACAGCAAACTCGAACGTGCACATGCGCACAAAATTATGCCTATACATCACCTTAGCACTGATACTTTTAGACTTTTAGACTGTCAAACTTGACAAACAGCCTCTCAGTGAGAAATTCTTTACATAAATGCCCATTAAAACATCATATAAAAGCACCTATTTTAGAGTTAGCCCAACTAGTGTCAGCCTATAAGCCTAACGGTAACACTAGTGTAGCCTTGCTCGCCTTACCTAGTGGCTATCTCAACTATATTATATTACTATATCTCAAATATATTTTTGATTTTTATGTAGTTACTTTTTACCACAGAGGGTTGAGGCTGTCTCTTCCCTTCAAAAGTGATGTTTTACCAGGGATAAGAAAGACAGAAAATCCAACCACCATGCAGTGTTGCTGACTGCTGAAACGTTCTGAATTGGTGCTAATTTCCTGGAACCTGACACTCCAGACGGACAGTTCATATATCCACCACAGAGATATTTCACTTGTCCAATTTTGCTCCTTTAGCCAGGAGAAGAGCAAAACCATTGTGTCCTAACAGAAAGGCTTGAACCCTATAAAGCCAAATGTATCATATATTTGATACATAAGTTGCACGACCTTGATCTCATCAAAATGACAAAAAGTTTCTTTAAAAGCCTGGTAATATATTTGTAAAAACATATTCTACCACCTTGAGGATTGTCGTATCACTACAGTTGGCGGAAGTTGTATTTTGGCCCTTTTCAAAATGTCTGCTCTCATGAAATCATCCACTCACATATTTTCAGGAAAACCATTGCTTGATTTTAAAGAAGTTGCAGAAAAAATAACATTGAAGTAGTTTTAAAAAGTGTTTCCGGCTTGAAATAAATGCATGTTTAATTAAAAAAACTTCAAAAAATACATCAAATAGTATGCCAACTTGCCAGTGTGACAAATATGATATAAGAGATATATCATGAATGAAATGATAACGCAATATTTTTTTGTTGATTTTGTTTTAAGGGTTAATAAACATCTCAGTTTAAAAAATATGGATTTTCTGGCTACTTTTGATAGGTTGGGCTTTACAGGGTTACGTGACGTTCCTTGTTCCTCTTCTGAAGAAGAAATTGAGTCTATTTTTGATGAAACTGCAGATGTAGCTGTGCGCACGGAGCTGCTTCACACGCCGCCATTGTTTTCAAACGTTCAAGCGCTCCCGCAGCTCCCGGTCTTCTCTGATTGGCTGTCCATTTTTGTGCCGGGATCGTAGCGAGATGGATCTGTAGGATTTCAGGAAATGAAACAGGCAGGTCCATTTGCTCTTTTACCAACAATGCATTGCATGAAAGTGGGGCCTCATGATCCCTCAGACTTTTTAAGTTTAAAGCAGGAGGTGTCAGAAAAGTTACCACTTGTTTCGGCATTGCGTTAGGAAAAAAAAATGAAGATATTCCTGTAAATTACCACAGTTTTACAGATTTTTTTGGAGTGTAGTTATGATTTCTAAATCCTTGCATAAATATATGTAGTACTTTTGAACTGAGCATCAGTTGAGCGCCATCTACAGGTCAGATTGTTGTGTTCAGAGCTTTAAAGCCCTCATCATTCTTTTTATGTGTTTGATTATGAGCTCAAAGGGGAGAAACCCTGTTTGGACCCTCTGGAGCTGTTCTGCAGTCCAAAACCTGTATAAACACAGATCTGTCGTGTATTATTCTTCCCTACAGAAACCAGCTCCCCGAGTGTGTAATCCCCAAATATTTTAATCACCCCTTAAAACAAAAGAGTGTTCCCTTTGATGTGTGCAAATGAATACATATTAAACACCCCTTTTGTTTCCTGTGCCAGAGTTTGTGTCTGCCTGCTCAACCAACCTTGTTGATTGTGTATCTGAGCTCACAGGCTTTAATATAGTGTGTCCTTAGCCAGCATGAATAGGCCATAAAAGCACTAATCCCCCCGTCTTGAGCCTATTCATTTCTTTGTATTACCTGCTGCTTTGATACAAATGCCTCCGCAGCACATCACATATTATTCATATTCTCCACTACACCAAGAAAAGCCTTGTTCAAAAAAAAAAAAGAAGCTAAAGGCAATTTCAGAGTGTCTCTTTTTAATAGGGAGAGGTCCATTATTGCATTGCTCTGTACTGTAATGATCAGATTGGACTTGTGCTGTGTTATAATGTCGTAAACTCTGCAGTTTTCCGCTGAGGCTCATTTTTTTTCTCTCTGTTGGCCCATTTAGGTGGAAGCACACTGTGTTCCCTGCCTACTACATCCAAAATACCATATCATCTGTCTTTTACAGGCACATGAGTGAATGTCTGAACTGCTCGGTGCAGGTCGTGCTTGTTGAGTTATGCTGAACAAGCACAAGGTGTTGGAGTCGTTCATCTTTCAAGGTCATAAAAGTGCAAAGATTATAACTTATTGTTCCCTTTTTTCTTTTATTTCACCATGCACAGTGTTAATCTCCTGTTTAAAGGGCATCCAGGTTCTCAGCTCAATGCCACAAAGTGTAATAATAATAATAATAATAATAATAATAATAATATGTGAAGAGACTACTCACACATCAGTGTTGATCATTCTCCACATTTATTAGCAATGATTTACACAGCAATAATGATAGGAAACATAAAATCAGAATCGGAATATATGTATTTGAACATATAACATATTTATCTGTTCAATCTACTGCTGCATGATTGGGCAAAACTGGCCAAACAAAACATCATTATTGTTATTATTTGTGAAAGCTGTAGCCTGTAATCTTGTATTTTTAAGATGCAGTTATAATAAAATATATTGAAGTGTGGACTCACATAATTCCTGCCCCCCACTGTATGAGTCAGTGCACCTGGGTCTAAAAAGTCATGACACGCCCCTGCCTGTCAGTCCGCACATCGTTGCAGGATCACAACTACTTTGCCAAATAAAGAATGGATTTATGCTGAACTGACGGCTCAGTTGGTTGAATACACGGAGTTACAGTAAAAGACAGGACTCAACTTTTCCCAGGAAAAGTCAAACAACTCCTCAAGCATTTCTCCATGCTCTCTCTCTAGTGTAAAGTTGATGTCGATCGCCCATCAGTGATCCCCTCCCCTGCAGTCAAAATTCACAGATCATGATCCATCCTTATCCTTAAAGAGGGGATCATCTTCAGTCGTGTAGGAGCATTCTGATTAAAACTGATGTATATTTCTTCACTTTCTGAAGCAAAAAAAAAAGATAAAAGTATTATTTTTGAAGAGCAGCAGGTTTTATGCACTTGTGTTGCACTATTGATAATCTGCGGGTGACACAAGAAGGCTCTCGGCTTCGTGAAAGTTTCACTACAAGATCTCAAACAAACTCCTTAAAAGTGCCTAATGGAAAACAGAACAGAATATTGACAAAATAGTTGATAAACTCTTTGTGCAGTTGATACGCAAAAAAAAACAAAACAAAAAAAAAAACAGAAAGAAAGCGTGCCTGTCAGGGGGCTTTGTGTCAGGGAGAAACAAGAATATTTTTTATGACTTTCCAGTTCTTGTTGTTTTGTTAGTTTACTGTTACTGACATAATCACGCTGCACAGAAGCATCTAGACCCCTGGTCCAGATGCTTCCAGAGAAGGTATGAAGATTTTCCTTTTGTCCAGGTAGCAAATAAACCAAAGTCTATCTAGGAATGTTTCACTAAACTATATTTCAAGTGTGCACAAACTACTTGAATAAAGCTAAAGCTCTGAACATTCTGCAGAAACTCAACAACTCTTACAGCTAAAGTAAAGATAAAGATCAAGTAGAAAATATATTTTTCTAAAAATGTTGTTATCAGGTCAAAATAGTGTGAATATGACAAAAAATCCTGATAAAATCCAGATCCTGATCCTATATAGAAACATCCTGACATATTTTACCCATAATGCCCCCTGATTGAAGATTTTTCTTGGTCAGACACAGAGTTTTCTGATGTTTACGCAGCATGTAACAGTGCACAAAACTGAGTACTTATCATCTGGTATCAAGAGACACCTGAGTGACAGGTGAGCTTTTATTTCATCAGTCTGAAATGATGGAACAAGGAGGTTTGAACAAACTAAGTGATGAGGAATCACTAAAAGAAAGTTAACAAAAATTCATGTTACTTCCATGGTTAATGAATGTGTCTGTAAGAGCTGCTGGACCTTGATCATTTTCCCAAAATCAAATGTGGCCCTCTGAGAAAAGTTTGGACTCCCCCTGGTTAGTGAGCTCACCTACTGTGAAAACATGCTCTCTTCAGTTAGAATCAGCTCGTGTATTGGTTTAATCACAGGAAGGATTTGCATAGACACCCATGCCAAACTACTTCCCTCCCACTCCTCTGGTAATTCTGCTTCCTTTTAAGCCAGGCTGGTTTTCTTTGGTGTTGCAGAGTCAAGATGTCAAGATGGATTTTATTTTTAAAATCCTTGAGAAAGTAGTGGCTAATCAGCTCTGTGACTTTCTTCACAGCAGCAGTTTATTTGAGGATTTTCAGTCGGGGTTAAGAGTCCAGTCCAGCTCTGAGACTGTTCTGCAGAGAGGAGCCAATGATCAGACAGTGAGCTGCTCTCTCTGTGAGTATTACATCTTTGCTGTCTGTTTCATCGTGTTACATGAACAATTAATCATCATCACTGGAATCTGTTCAGCTTGGTTTGAATAGGAATCAATATCAGTTTGTTTACGATAGCAATAAGTTATCTGTGCACACCAGGAGTTCCACAAGGCCCAGTGCTTGGGCCATTTTTTTATGTGTTACAGGGCGTGGTCACACTGGTCATCTGTACTGTGACCAAGCATACTTCACTTATATAGTCTAGTTTGTTTGGCCAGTTTGACAGCCAGTGCACAATGCTCAGACACCAGTGTTGTATTCAAGACCACACTATCCCAGTTAAAGATTTAGCCGAGACCAGAATGCACTGAGACCAAGACTTTTGAGAGTCGATACCATTGACTGTATATAGAATAGACAGCGTGGCTCCGCCTGTCACCGTTCTACGATTTTGAAGCCAAAAAACCCGTTTCTCTAGCCGCCATTGTGCAGCCAGAGTCTGCGCAGTAGAGAATTTCCGGTGGAGTCAAGTAAAAAAGAGAAATAAAAATATCTATTTCTTCTTCTTCAGAAGGTTTAGTCTCCTTTTGGCTCTTTCCCAAAGTTTCTTATATCCCCGATAAAAACTACTCACGAACGGCAGCTGTCAACTATCGTAAAACGAAACATATATCGCGGTTTTTAACGTCCAATAACTAATGAGAAACTAACTTCTCAGGAAAAAAAACACCTGAACACCATGCAGCCAAATGACATCATCATACTACCTTAGTGTAAGGATGAGAGAAACATTTCTACCAGGTATCATAATTTTTTAAAGTTTTCCCGGCTCATATCTGGAATACATGGGGAGGCGGGGCTTATGACCTATACTGCAGCCAGACACCAGGGGGCGGGGCATCTGCTGGAGGCTTCAGTTTGAGCCGAACGTCGTTACGTCCACTCATTATACAGTCTATGGTCGATACTGAGTCAAGAACAAGACAAATATATTCATTCATTCATTTTAAAAAAAACCATGACAAGGTCAAACAGTTAAAGAGCATTCTCTCTTTCATTTAGCTTTCTTCTGAATACATTTCAAATCAAAAACAAGGAGTGTGCAAATATTTCAAACATGCAACATTTTCAAATCTCAATAATTTAACTAAATTCTTGCAAAAAATAAAAAATAAAGAATAAAAAAATATTTTTTCTATTTATAACCCACTGATAAATCCAGAATAATTTTAGATATCTGAAAATGAGATGCTTATTTATCAGGTGAATGAGGCATCACTGGACCTATCAAAGAATAATCAGAAAATTCAAATTTTTTGGGAAAGAGATGTTTATTAACCCTTCAAACACAATTCACACACACACACACACACACACACACACACAAATATTGCTTAATCATTTCATTCATGATATATCTCTTGTATCACATTTGACATGCCGGGCAATTTTTCAGACTATTTGATCTAATCTATTAAAGGTTTTATTTCGTAAATGTGCAGTCATTTTATGCAGAAAACACTTATTTAAATAAAAAGAAAAAAAGGAACTATTTTGATGTTATTCTTGCTGCAACTTACTTTGCACAACATACTGGTTCATCTAATTAATAAAGGTTTTTAATAAATATGCATTTGTTTCATGCAGAAAACACTTTTTTTGTAAACAAAAATTAAAAAATTAAAAAAGTAACTATTTCAGCGTTACTCCTGCTGCAACTTCTTGAAAATCAAGCAAGGATTTTCCTGAAAACAAGTGAGTGGATAATTTTATGAGAGCAAAAATTTTTAAAAGGGCCAAAATATAACTTCAGCCGACTGAAATGATTTGACAACTCAAAGGTGGTAGACTATTTAAAAAAAATAAATAAATAAAAAATCTATATTTAACAGGTTTTTAAACAAACTATTTCTCATGTTGATGAGATAGAGATCTTTGAACTCATGTATCAAATATGACACATTTGGCTTTATAGGGTTAAAGTAAGCGCTCACAGAAATGTTGTCATCGTGTGCATTTGGTGAGTTATGTCACCTTTAATGCAAAGTCAACATTGTTTTGGGATGTATTTGATATTACAACATGACTTTGTTGGCACAGCAGTGGCAGATTATGTTGTCTTTGAAAACATCAAGTTGTTGTATCAAATAGATCCTAAAACAATGATGACTTTGCATTAAAGATGACATAATTCACCGAATGACACTTAATGACAAACTTCCTAAACATGCATGAAGCCTCCTTCATCTTAGTGACAGACGTCATGTCATGTTTATGACAGTGTTTTGTCAGTCTTATGTAAACCCCTTCAAGTAAAGTGTTACCCAATCAATCAAAAAATCTGTCATTAAGGCCAGAAGAAAACAGTGAGTTATCGAAAGTATAGTAATGCTAAACTCAGAATAAACTGAAGACAGTTTAAACTCTTGGGCCCAAAAACCACAGAGAAGATTTACTTGTTGATATAGACGCATTAGAAGGCATCAGCCTGGCATCCAGTACCACTGACTACGTTTACATGCACACCATATTCAGATTATGGTCCATATTCTGATTAAGGCAATATTCTGAAAAAGGTGTTTACATGCTCCACATTAGTGCTGAACGAACAGAATATTCCCGTTTACATGTTAATCAGCATATTCTAAATAAACCGTAGCAGTAGTAGAAGTAGTGTCATGACAAGACGTCATCTAGAGGCATTTTTTTGAAAACAATGTATTGACATTCGCACCAACTGGTCAGAGATGCATGATTTTCCGCTATTCTGTGTAATATTTGTATCAGTGGCAGCTGCTGGTTGTTCAAGAAGAGGAAGCTCATTTTTTTCCCAGCCTACATCATAAGTGTGTTTGTTTATTTGTATGTAAATTATACCCTCCTTTTCTTTTCTAGTCGTTTTTGATAAAGACAAAGTTTCTGATGATTGGGTAAAGCCTCCGGATCAGTTCAGCACAACGGAATGAGAGACTTTGAAAATGCTCCGGTGGATGTAAAAACTTGAAGATCGCTGATTCGCTCATTCCTCTGTCAATCAAAAAGAAATTCCCCCTAAGACAGATCATCCAATCATCACGCAGAAACCGAGCATCAGGGCCCGGTCACTGCCCCATAGACCCCCAGAGACACTGAGCGTAGTCAATAAGAGGACAGCTTCTTTTAGACATATCCCATTTCAGAGCAATGCAGAAAAACTAGTTCGATCTCTACCTTACCTCTAGGTTGGACTACTGTAGTTCTCATTTGGCAGGTTTTTCTAATGAAGATTCTTTATCTGGTTCAAAACGCTGCTACACTTTCACTGTGTGATGACATACACCTGTGGATGGTAGACTTCCCTTGCAGATGTCACTTAAAAGTTCTGGAGCACGAAGGTTAGCGATGAATTGAGTTTGAGATTTTCTTAAAACAGGTTTCAATTTAAATTGATTTACTCAGCCTGGAAACTCTTCACTTTCCAGCGCACAAAACTTTTTTCTTTCTAACCACTTTTCATACCAAGAAACACTGACCCGGGCTTCGTGTTTGAGAACACAATCAAAGTAAAAGCATAGGTGTTAGCGTCACTCTTAGATCAAGGACACTAACATAATAGCAGCTAATGCTAAAAGCTACCACTAAATATCCCAAACAGACGTGTGGTTTTACCGTGATGCTGCAGAGAAACACTCTCACAACTCCTCCTTGATGGAGGTTATAAAAGGCACCTTGGAGAGCGTAACTTCAATTTCTTAATCATGTTCATCATTCATGTCCCTAAATGTTAGACATGACAATTTCGAACAGTGTGTTGGAGGAAAAAAATAAAATAAGGAAAAACAGGTACTTTATTCCCAAAGAATGTGAGTGAGCCAGTCTGAGTCAGCCTGACTCTAAAGGGTATTTAAAGGGCATCTACATTAGCCTGATTGAAAGCAGCAGACAAAAGGACACTCTCCAACAAAAAGGCAGCAATTAGCAGAAGTTATTGCTCCCCATTCCTCATCAGGAAGGAGCATTTAAATTCACACACGTCTGCACACTTCTCACACCCAACAGTTTTGGACCATAAAGCCTGAGTTAAGTACTTGTATTTACACTGCTGATTGTGCGGTAAGCAGTTCTAATCCAATTCACTTCTCATCAAATTCAGCTTATAACTCTTCAAAGTCTGCGAGTCATAGTCTGTTATAGTCTCCCTGTGTCATGGTCTGTGCCCTCACTTGGGTCTTTCACAGTGACAGTGCAGGTACCAGATGTGCTCCAGGGGTCAGATCGGCTCAGGGCCCTGCACCTGTAGATGACATCATGCTATATGGTTGGCTGGAAGTTAGCAGGATGACGTAGAACAGTGGTTCCCAACCTTTTCCAACCAAGGACCTACTTTTTAGTCTCAAAAATGTTTGCGGCCCAAACCTGACCCCTTAAGTAGGAAGTCTAGATAGTGCCATGTAGAGGCCTGATTAATAACAATAACCTAAAAGGTAAATTTTAAAAAAATGTAAGAAAACCAAAAATGTAATAACTGGTCATAATGTAACAGATGCTGAGTCCAAAACAATATCTTTTTGCTCATTATTACAATTTGAGTTTTGTTACAAGTTTTTATTTTATTATTACATTTCTGGTCATTGTTACATGTAGGGCTCTAACATGCTTTTGGGTACGTTTTTTTAATATATATAAATAATTGATTTTTTTTTTTTATTCTTCAAACATATCTGAATTTTAACTATATATTTTTTCTGTGTATTTTTTTTAATCTATATACTACCCTCCATCTCCCTCAACAAAAAATAAATAGATAAATAAAATATACAATCTTGGAAATTTGGGATTTGGCGGCCCATCTGCAATACCTTCACGACCTACGACGGGGCCGCGGCTCATAGGTTAGACATCACTGACATAGAAAATTGTGATTGGTCTGCATTACAGAAGTAGTGTATGCGGGTTTGTAGTTCTTCTGAGACATGGATGATTTTTATCAAGAAATATTTTATTGTATCAAAAGGGACTTGAGGCAGCCAGACTATCTCCTCTAAATGTCCTTAGAGCTGTACGGCTGCCATTCGAAAGTAGGGATGCACAATAGTGGATATTTGGCCAATATCTGATACGCCGATATTTATCTGATAACCAATACTGATACCAATATTTTTTCCGCACACCAAATTACAGGGATCGCCAACTCTCTTCTGTATCGGAATTAGTGTACAGTAAAATGGTGCATACTCTTCATATGCGATGCTCAGCATTTCAACATCCTGCATTTGCTGGAAGGAAATGCGCCCCCCCCCTCTTGTATACAATTTCTGTGCAAAATATTAAAAATACTTACTGATTTAATGCTCCACTTCAGTCAATCAAAACAAAATCTGCCAATAACTGATAGTCTATTTTTAAGCCAATATTGGCCAATATACAACCAATCAGATTCAAGTATTTAACATAGCTGGGACTAAGTTATAAAATCTGATTGGGTTACCCTGAAATGTTGCCCAGAATGTTTACGACTAATGCTTTTATTGTTGAAAAGTAGAAGCAGAAGTAAATGAAAGTCTTTCATATTCTTTATTTATAAGACCTGCTACCTCTGTCATAATAAAACACTTTAACAGCAATAACACTTTCCACCAGAGGGAGACATCATGAAAAATGGTGATGTGTTCAGCTAAATTTAGCCAAATAGGAACAGTAAATGAACTGAATCTCCTCCATTCACAGCTTACAGCATTTTCTTTTTTTTGTATAAGCACTGCCTGAATCTGAAAACATTCACCTCAATTTAGAGAGCCGCCTGCCTTATCAGACCTTTTACTGCACAGTCAAATTGATCTAAAACCCCATCATAAAAATGTTTTTCAGGCCTGTCTCTTTGTCTGTGCTGTTGTTTCACATTATAAAGCATCAGTCAATTGCGGAGTGAATGTTCCTGATGGAGCCTGACGGAGCTGATGGCAGATGTATGACCCAGCAGCAAAGCCTCCATATCTGTTCTTTATCTGTGCGCTAACTTTCATTCTGTTCTGCCGAGCCTGAATCACTGCAGGGCGTGGAGAGTCGTTTACAGATATCAGGGTGTCTAAATGGATTTTCTCTAACAGGCCACAGTTTGTATGAACCCAGAGTATTTTTGCTCCTCATCAAAGCATCTTCACAGCATGGCAGCAGAGGTGGAGGTTAAAAAGTTTGTTTTCCCGAGCAGAATTTTTTTCACTCGCAAGATTAACCAAGTGTATCAAATGAAAACACGGCGACAGAGGCTTTTAATGCTAATGAAGGTGACATGTAAACAAAATTAAAAATACAGCAGAGGTAAACAATGACTTACCTATGGCGTCTCCTTGTTCGTGAACCATACTGGCGAGATCCTTCATGATCTGACTGACATCCAGCATGTCCCTCTGTGAAGAGAAGGCAGTTTGATGTCATATAAGGTTGATAGCAACACAGCAGTTGTCTGAAAACACTCAAAGAAACAGAGAAATACTCCTGAGACCTGGATGTGATGGAAACTTTCAGGTGTTCTGAATCATCTAAAGTTTCTTTTTTTGCTTTTCTTATTTGTTCTTATTTGCTTATAATCAGTGTGTGTGTATAAATGATCAGTGAGTTTCTGAGCTCCTGACAGACATTTTCATCTTTCATTCAGTTCTGCACCAGTGTTTCTGGATTCTGAGTCGTGGGGAAAGCAAAAAAAGCAAAATAAAAAAAAAAAAAAGAGTCAAAGGATCTGCAGGAAAAGGTAATCCAACTGTATAAAACAGGGACATGATTTAAAAAGATATCCAAGGAATTGAGAAGGCCAATAAGCACAGTTCAAACTCTAATTAAGAAGTGGAAAACGATGGATTCTGTTGAAACCAAACCACTGTCAGTCAGACCAACAAAAAATTCAGCCACAACTGCCAGGGAAATTGTCAGGGATGCAAAGAAAAACCAACAAATAACTTCAGCTGAAATATAGGACTCTCTGATTTTTTTTTCTCCCAAGATGCACAATAAAGAGTCATTGGAGGAAAAATGGTCTGTGTGGTCAAGTTGCCAGAAGAAAGCCATTCCGACACAAAGTATCCCAATTACAATACGCCAAACAGCACAGAGACAAGCCTCAAAACTTCTGGAACAAAGTCATTTATAGTGATGAGACCAAAATTGAACTTTTGGGCCACAACCATAAACGATACATTCGGAGAGGCGTCAACAAGGCCTGTGATGAAAGTTACACCATTCCTACTGTGAAACACGGAGGTGGATCACTGATGTTTTGGGGATGTGTGAGCTACAAAGGCTGAGGAAATTTGGTCCAAACTGATGGAAGGATGAATGCAGCATGTTATCAGGAAATAATGGGGGAAAATTTACACTCGTCAGCCCAGAAGCCTCACATGGGACGTACTTAGACGTTCCAACATGACAATGATCCAAAACACAAGGCCAAGTAAACCTGCCATTGGCTACAACAGAATAAGGTGGAGGATCTGAAGTGGCCATCTCAGTCTCCTGACCGTAATATCACTGAGCTACTGGGGGGAGATCTCAAAGCTGCAGCTCATGCAAGACAGCTCAAGAATTCGAAGTAACTGGAGACTTTTTGTCACGAAGAAGGGGCAGTTTTACCATCTGAGATAATAAAGACCCTCATCCACAATGACAACAAAGAATTTCAAGCTGTTATTAAAGTTTTCATTGTGACTTCAAAAGATTAAACAGTTGTTTGTTAATAACTGTCTTCACCCAACCACAAACCATAAGTGAAAGAAAAGTTTGTGTGTTTTTATTCATATTCTCTGAAATAAGGCAAAGAAATCATAAATTCTGTCAGGGTATGTAAAAATTTTTAACACAACTGTATGTGTCTTGCAGTTTGAAGACTTCCCTGTTTGACATCAAAGAGCACACTGTGAAAGCCTCTGTGATTGTTGACAACATTATGGTAATAAAAACAACAGAAACCTACACAACAGCTACAGATTTAAATATTTAGAGATTCACATTCATAATTCTGGTGTCTCATAACAGAGTCAGCATCGGCTCATATCTGCTCTTGAAAACTATTTCTAAATGTGTATTCTTCAGATCAAACCGACACTTGCACAGGTCATGTGAAAACAGAGCTTCAAGTACGTCGGCACTCATCAGGTAAAAGTACCTGTATCTCACACAAGCTGCTCGTACTCACTTCTACTCTCCAGGTTCTCTGGGTGAGTCTAAATAACTTCCTCTCTAAGTTTAAGTGGCTCTCACTGGATTTTTTTTTTTTTTTTTTAGCTTATGGTGGAAATTAAATAAAACCGTGTGAAAACACAGTGTATGTAGTGACAGTAATGGAGTTAACAGATAGTGCCAGGAGAAGAGCGCAGAGAGGTTTTAAGCACATCATTTAAATTAATCCACAAAGAAAAAAATGAAGGAAAAATTCATCTAGAATCAGCAGATATGAAGCCTTAGCTTCAGAATCAATTTGTCTTCCTTCATTATCACTGATCAGCACACAAACAATACACACTATAGAGTCTAATGAAAAGTGACCCTGCTTCAAAAGAAAAAAAAAAGAAATAATTACAATAGCTGGGTCACATGGCACTGTGGAAGAAGAGGTAGAGTATTAAAGAGGGGGTTCAATGCTGGATGCTAATACGAAACAAGTGCAAATTATAAAACCTGTAAATATTCACAACTTCACAATATCTCCACAGCACTTGTAGAAATGATGATGTCATTACCTCAGGGTCTTCTAACTGTTTCATGACACTGTGGAGGGGTGGGCCTCAAACACCAAGGTCTTCCTATGGCTCTGCCCCTGAAAGGCTTAAAGAGGACTAGCCAATTAGGGTTCATTCACAATGGTCATCCTTACTGTCCTGTATTGTAGCACTATGAATATGAAATGTTAAACCATGTTGCTGAATTTGATTTTTTTTGTTGTTGTCGTTGTTGTGGTTTGTTCTGGTCTCATTACTTCAATAAAAAAAAAAATAAAAAACAGCACTTTTTCTTGCCCTAGATGGCAGCACCTGCGACCAAACAATTTGAAGCACTTCATAGTAGTTTTTTTCAAGGGATTTTTCCTTCAATCTAAATTCATGCTTGTGTTGAAAATAATTATTGAAATGTAGAAATGTTGAATTGAGACATACGCATGACCTGCCTACTGAAGCTGTTTAAATGAAACTCTCAGCACATTAGAGTCAGCACAATTGAAGACACAGAGAAAATAGTTACTACTTTTCTCACTTTTTGGCTTAAGTTAAGTTTTTATTGGTCAGACACAGACACCCCTGTCATTGATTAAATAGATGGTCAAGAAAATTCTCAGTGATTATATGGATTATGGTCATAGATTATGCTTCACGTCCTCGCTGTGTTTGTGCACCTGTGTTTCTGCACTTCTCATGCACGAAGTGAACCGCACTGAAGCACACCTCTTCGAAGCATGTCAAAGCCAAGGAAGTGTACTGTACTCAGGCACAGCACTCTTGCAATCCCACTGGCCAAACCGGCCAAACTTTGGGATTGAAGCGTACTTGGGCACGGTTCAGCTGGCCAGAGCCACTGCACCCTCAGGAAGTATTGAGTCATTTCTGTCCCTGAGTTCCACTCGCAAAAAAACATCATCAGCGCCCAAAAAGACAACTTTTGCCCCCCCCACCCGACGTTTTGGTTAACAGCAGTGCCACCGTAAGGGACGCATGGAAGCATGTGAGCGGTGAGGGTAACATCGTTTGAAATGTCGTTACACATCATGCTCGTTTGGTGAAGTTAGCAAAAGTAACTATGACTGAATGTGCCATCTTTATCTGAGAATAAACCAGTTGAGCCAGACTGTTGTTAAAAAGTTATTTGTGCAAGTGTGTGTAAAAAAGAGTTGGAGGTACAGGTGGATGCTGGGAGGTGTTGGGGCTGAAAATCAGGCATTGGTTCTGGTCATCAGTAAAAGTGGAAAAGCACCAACAGTGACCAGAAATCCTACAGCTCAAATAAACCTCCTAATTGGTTGATACCTGTCAGGTGGTAGAGAAAATGAGACATGGAAAAGGCACATGAAGTTTCCTGCCCAGTCTAGTTTGCAGGTGTCACTGAATTCATGTTGGGAAAATCAGTAACATCTTTTTTTTTTTTCCCAGTGTGGAAACTTGATTAAATGTTGAAATGACCTCCAGATAAACGCAGGAATGTGTAAATAAAGGGAGAGGAATTGGTGCTTTCTGTTTTAAATGAACGCATTTGGTGGTAGTCCTTCCTCACAGTGGTTCAAATCCTTTCAGACAGAATGCAAACAAAGAGTATTCATAAAACTAAACAGAGAGACATAAGTGGGTGCAAACAAACAGAACAAAACGCCCAAGGTGGCTCAGAGCGAGACGGAGATGAATCCACTGAGTTGAAAACATTTCAATTAGAGAAAAGAGATGTTGTTATCCTGAGGCCTCATGACTGTAGTGTGATGTAGTGTGCCATAAAGACACAAAAAGGACGGAGAGGAGACAAAAATAATAACAGGAGGAACCCGAGTCCCTGGAGGGGCCACACTCTGCTCCTCCACAGTCAGACTGTTGGCTTTGTGACAACTTCCTGTAATCATTACAGACCAAACACTTCTCCTCCTGAATGTCCGACCTGTTGAGCACAGGTTTGTCATGTGTGACGTGATCAGAATGACAATCACGGCTACAAGCCATTAGACTGAAGCACAGAATCATTTCTGAGGAGAGAGGAGTGATGTTCAATGAGTCTTTTCCAAAGCACTTCTGTCTAATGTTGTATTTAATGTTAGTGTTCATCAACATGTTCTCTCCATAAAAAAAAAAAATCAAATACTTTTAAAGCAAATGCAAATCTTTAACAATGATTCTGTTTCTTTTCTTTACTTTCAGTAAACAAATGTGTCTCAGGGCTGTCAATTAATTATCTGTGATTAATAGATCAATTTCAATAGTTGAGTGCATTTTTAGTGGCATGTTTTATTGTAATTTTTTCATTATTTTTAAATGGCTTACAAGTCTACATGAACAACAAAACAGCGACAGAAAGATAATAATAATAATTATGATAATAACTTGTAAAAGAAAATACAATTTTAGAAAGTGATCCCAAATAATCAACACTTCTTTGCTGTTCTGTTTGAGAAAAATGTTTAAAGAGGGGGTATTGATTTTTTTATTGGGTTTAATTTCGCTGCCCCTGTAGTAGCTTCACATTATTTACAACTCAAAATGTCCCTGTTTTTCTCATTCTGGTGTTTTGGAAAACTCCCAACTCAGCCTCAGTCTAAAACATTTGCCACACATGCCATTCGGAGGGGGCCCTGATAGAGAAAGAGCTATGGTCAGACCTTGGTGATTGAGGTCATCCCCTCTAATGTGTCATTAAGGAATTTCTACAATGTGAGAATTTGTACAGATTTATTTTAAACATCCAGCAATTGTTATTTAACATCCATGTTTACAATAAAGGACAGCAGAATACCCCCTCTTTAATTTTAGTAGGCTGCTCACTATTCTTGTGGAAAAGATCACATGTATGAAGCTATCTGTTCAGAAAGCTGTTTGAAAAATGAATTTCTGAGGCCTATAAACATTCCTTTAAATTGTATTTTGAGAAACCCCTAACTCAGCCTCAGTCTAAAATATTTAATTTAAGCTGCTGTCTCTTTAAGGCTCCCCACTCCACAGACCTCTTTCTTATTGATTGGCCAGCCTTCTGGAGGCCCTGACAGAGGCAGAGCTATAGTCAGACTTGATGTTTGAGGTCTGCCCCTCTAATGTGTCATTAGGGAATTTCTACAATATGATAATTTTTTAGTTTAGATTTAGTTTAAACAACCAGCAATTGTGATTTAACATCCATGTCTACAATGTAGGAGAGCAGAATACCCCCTCTTTAATTATGCTGCTCACTATTCTTTTGGAAAAGATCACATACATGAACCCATCTGTTCAAGAAGTTGTTGAAAAATAAATTTCTGAAGCCTGCAATAGTCCTTTAAATTGTGATTTGAGAAAAACCTGACTAGGCCTCAGTTTAAAAAAACTTCATTTAAGCTGCTGTCTCTTTAAGGCTCCCCACTTAACAGACCTCCTTCTCATTGATTGGCCAGCTTTCTGGAGGCCCTGATAGAGGCAGAGCTGTGGTCAGACCTTGGTTTTCGAGGTCGGCTCCTCTTATGTGTCATTCAGGTATCTCTACAATATGAGAATTTGTATAGGCTTGAAAATCTGCACAGATTTAGTTACATTTAATATTCATGATTATGATATAGGAGGGCAGAATAACCCCTCTTTAAGTAGGCTAGTCACTATTCTTTTGGAAAATATCACATATATGAAGCTATCTGTTCAGGAAGCTGTTTGAAAAATGAATTTCTGAAGCCTGTAAACATTCCTTAGAATCGACAAATTCTGTGGATTTGATGTTTAATCCAAACTATTGTCAGCTTAGCTTGACTACCAGTTGGAGAAAAAAAAAAGGCTGAAAGTTTCTGTTCAATTATTTCTGTTATGGCAAAGAGCAAAGCGGAGCGGCTATGGTTGACCGCAACTAATTCTCCACAGTCTCCAAGCTTTGAATTTGTGCTCAATGTTTCAGCTCAAAGCAATATGAAAGCTCATAAAACCTCTGTCTATCTCCTGCTCACAGGTCCTCCTTCCCTCCATTATGGCTCTGTGCAATCACAGCTGCGTTTGTGTAGCCTAACCCACTGGGCCATCCATCACAGGTGGCGGGGATTGCTGTGGAAACTGGCAGCCATTCTGCCACTTGGCAAAAAGCATATGAATCGAGCCAAAATGGCCCCTGGCAAACCCTGTGACGCTAAAGACCTTTTTTTGAATCTATCTTTGGGCAACCCTGTCTATCAAGCCGTAATAGAATAACACATTTATTTTACCTGGCACAGCATTGAGCAATCAGGGCTCATTTCATCATAATGACGGAGCAGTGTGTAACCAATTTAGTAAATAGCGTGTGGAAATGAATGGGCAGACACACACACACACACACACACACACACACACACACACAGGGAGGAGGCAGTGATGTGATGGGTTGGGACCTCTGCCGGAGGGCTGAGTGGGTGGGCAGGCTCTGGGCCAACACTGTGGCCTTTTTCATATTTCATGGGCTTTAAATTCTGCTCTTGGCCAATCTAGCAGCCACTGGAAACTGGCACTGGGCTAAGAAGCAGAACTGGAGATTTTTCTATTATGTTTCTAACAACAGGTTTACGACCGGAGCTTTACTTATCGGCCAGGGCAGGTGTGTGAGCACAGTCAGGGGGTCGTCCCTACCTCAGCTCCTGAAAGGGGAGAAAAAGTCAAGACACGTGTGTTTC